>CAWUFW010021268.1:0-126142 GCA_963921515.1 Calotriton arnoldi
CTGAACCGCCGGACATAGGGAGGTGGCGACGGGGGGTGGACTGGTGTGCGACCCAGGAGAGGGCCCTTTACATGGCAAGAGGGTGCCCTAAGAAATATCGACGGGTGTGGGGGAAATGGCTGGGTACGGTAGAAGGCTCGGAATGATTTGTTTCATCATTGTTATCTGTGCAGGTTTCATGGAGTGCGGGAGTGTGGGATACGTTCACTATCAAAATGTCACTGATTTTGGGTCCATCGTGTACTTGCTGAGTTGTTTCATATGCTGTAAAACAATAAAAATTTGTTTATCAAAAAAAATGGTTTTGACTGAACTACAGCACACAGTACATAAAGGCACAATATGGTCATATGCAGAAGGCGACAAAGTAAAAATGAGGGGAGAGGCTGGAATATATGAGTAGCCATCTCTGGAGGGGCAGAGTATCCAGTTGCACAGACAGGTACTGTAAACCCAGCAGCAACAGAGCCCCCGTTCAACTTAGAGAAATGAAAAAACGGAAAGAGATTCCTGGGCTGGAGTGTTTCAAATGGAACGAAGAGGTAAACTGAGAGGTTTTCAGTGAACTTTAAAAAGGCAGATGGACATAGTATCCCCATCCTTATTCTGTACCCAGCGTCAGAATGATAAGTTCAATTAGCTCTCTAGTACAGGCTTGTGGTATCATATGCTACTCGCCATATGGGCGGTGCGAGATAAATTTCAGAATGAATCTAGAGATATTGTATTGGTACCAAGAAAAGAACAAATCATACCCTTGAAATCAATGTATTATAGATGCAAGAATCAAATCTAGCGTGCGGACTTTTATACCCGTTGACATCCACCAGGAGGTTTGATTTCTACCAAACATTAATGTTTTTCTGTATAGTGTTGAGTGGGCTTAGTGAGGGCAATTTAGGATCTCAGTCTAATTTAACGTGCATTGGTATTCAACAACGTTCGGGTATAACCGGGTACCATTCATATCTAGGTTGTTTTAATAATAATCTCCGTTTGAAAGGGCTTGTTAAAAATGAAATCCCAACACGTCGGGAAGCCTACAGTGCAATTAGCGTTTAATGCGAAATAGCAGACAGCCAAGTAAAATCAAATATAGATAGCTGTCATTTCAACTGATCATGGCTCTTCCTAGAAAATGTCAGTAGGAGCTACAAGCTAAAAAGTCATGTAAAATCAACCTACTATACAATTTTCTCTCAATTCAAGATCATGGACTGGATCATGTGACAGAAATGTTATTCTCAGGGAAAGTTTATCTAATGTGCAGGTGTCAGTATCTTCCTCTCAAGGAAGCAAAGGATGGCCTTGAAGGGGAAATATCATTAATATGCACAACAGCAGCTTCATTATTCTCATAAAATCCAGCTTCCTTGCAGGTTTGAAAACAAGTTTATGCTACTGGAAAATGTGCAATGTACAATATGGAGTGCTATGGCTTACGAGGCTGCTGAGGCCATGAAAGGTTTGTGATGCATACAATGCCAAGGGAAGCTTCAAACAAATAGACAACAATCATATCTGGGTTTATAATGGATACATCCGTGTATATATACACACAAGACCACTTAGCTGCTACAATCATAATTGTATGCTATTAGATCTCATGCCTTCATGTGGGCTGGTGGGAGGAGCAGGTCCTCAAAAAAGTCCACCAGTATGCATACACTAGGCACGTTAGACATTGGATGAGATACATAGACGACGTGTTTTTGGTATGGGAGGGCGACAAGCAAAGTGCCAGCGAATTCATTGAAGCAATCAATGTGAACTCTGTCAATCTTAAGTTTACCTCACACATAAGTCGGACCAGCATAGAATTCTTAGATGTGAGAGTATACATAAAGGAAGGAAAGATAGAAACGGCCCATTTCAGAAAAGAAACCGCTGGTAATACTATATTGCATGAGAGTAGTGCACACCCTAACCATCTAATAAGCAGCATCCCTTATGGTGAGCTTCTTAGATTGAAACGTATATGTAGTGTACCTATGGATTTTGAAGTAGCCAAACAAGAAATGATGACTAGGTTAAGAAAGAGGGTACAAAGAAAAAATATTGAGGCAAGCAGAAAGTAGGGTAGAAAACAGACCGAGAGCTTCTCTGCTGCCGAGTCATGACAAGACCACAGAGGTATCTAAAAATGATGACAACCCCCGACTCATTCTCACATTTAGCAAACAGGAAAGAAAAATACGGTCAATCATTGAAAAAAACTGGCCAATAGTACTGACTGATGGAGTGTTAGGCACCAGACTTTCCTTACAGCCAAATATTACTTACAGAAAATCTTCCTCAATGAAATCTCAGTTAGTAAAAAACAGCCCAGAGCTAGGTATAGTCAATACCTGGCTCAAACCTAGAGAAGGTTTTACCAAATGCTCGTCATGTCGAGCATGTAAGTTTGGCGTTTCAACGACATTACACGAATCCATTTAGCGCTGACAAAATTAAGATCAGAGGCAGTTACAATTGCAGAACTGAGTTTGCTGTATATGTTCTGACATGCACCTGGGCTTATCATATGTGGGCAGCACCAAGCTACAGGTGCATGTCAGAATATTGCAGCATCTCAGAGCCATTATTAACAAGGACACAACATATCCAGTGGCTCGTCATTTTAAAAGCACACATAACAACAATCTAAACTGCCTCAAATACTATGTAGTTGACGCCATACCTAAACTGAGACGAGGAGGAAACAGGGAAAAGCTTTTGAGACGAGCAGAAACACGTATGATCTTAGAGCTAGACAGCAAAACACCAAATGGGCTGAACACGACAGAAGATATGCACACTTTCCTGTAATTTGCTAAATTAAACGAATGAAAAAATTAAACAATTATCTCTAATGAATTGTTTCCACTATCTGATATGAACTATAAATGCGCAGTAGCAATGCGATTTAGAAAACAGATTGATTGAAAAAAAAATTTAAGCTGCCGGGACCCCAATATATTATTTTATCACTGTAATGTTTTATCCAGGTGTGATTAGGGAGTATTAGAGACTTTTGAAGCACTAGCACTTTTAGTATGTTTGGTTTTATGTAGCACTGGAGCACTGTATGGGAGAACATGTCTTAAATAGAATATAAAATGGCAACATACATAGAATCACTTTAAGTACCAAGACCTAGACGTCAAAGACTTTATTGTATTTTTCTAGGTTTCTTTCTACAAAAAAAAAGCATTTAGGCTGGTATCAAAGTTTCAGATGTGTGTTATGAATAAGGCAATATTAAATGAATTTTTTTGAGAGATTTTAATACACAAACATCATCATGATATGGTATCTATGATTTCTATGCATTTAAGCAGTCATTGATTATTATAATAACATAGGTGTTCGATGCATATGAACACACTTAATATGCACATCATGTATTTTTTATTGTCACATGCTATTATCTATGTGTCAGTTTAAGTATTTATTAACAACTATTTATATTTCTATATATTTATTTATGTATTTATACATTGGTGTGGTATTGGATACATTTTTTTTAATCTTTTTACACACATTTATTGTGCCGATTTATAAACATTAACAAACTGGAAACTGATCAAACCTGTTAAAGCAGTATGCTAACCATGATTTTAATGTGGTATAGCGATTTATGTTATGCATTATTTTGTCTATGTTGTTGACCATGTGACACCTGGGTGTAGTTGAGCAATTAAAAAAAGAGAATGGCGGACAGCACTCCGTTGCTCGAAACGCGTCTGACGGAGGTGAGTGAAGAATAAAATCTTGCCAAATCTGCTAACGGAGTCCGTTTCCTCTCTATTTCGCCGGCTGGAGGTTGGAGAGGTGCTGTGTTTAATATATATATTTGATAGATAAGATTTAAAAATGTTTTCGTAGGCTTCTTGTAAGCAGCTACAGGACTGGAAGCACAGACAACAAATAAACTACATATTTTGTCAAAGGGGACCCACAATTAAAACATAATTCTTTAGTTTCCAGTCAACAACCCATTAGTAGACATTATCATAAAAATCTAAACACTCGGAGCAAAAACTACAGACATCTAAGAATACACAAAATAGCTATTCTGGGAAGACTAACCCTTTCAATACTTTATGAATCAAAAAATGTCACCTAGGAAAAAACAGCAATATTATTAGGTATTTTAACAGTTTTTTGGATTTCCATCACTTAATAGTATTCAATAACAACCAAAATCAATTGCTAGGTAGTTCACTCACCACTAAAACTAGTAATTGCAATTGAATGACAAGGCACAGAAGCCTATACTTTCTGAACCTTTCTATTTCTTACATCTCTAATATGCACAGAGCGGTTTAAAGGGACTCATAAGTAGGGCTCCTGGTTTTATGGTATTTATTTTTTTAACATTTCAGTCAGTATTTATCTATATTTATTTTTTGCTAATGTACTTACCCCTATTTATTTTGGGTTTTGTTAAAAAATGAAGTTGTAACTAGTATATTTCTACATTTATGTAACCGATTAATATGCTTTCATGCTAGAACACCCGATAGGTTTCAAAGATATTAACACCCACAGTTGATAAATCAATGAACGTATATGAAAACATGAACATTTTAGTATCAAAGTTTTACATATCTACTGTTGTTCAAGCCTCTTTACTAAAATTACTTTCTTTTTTTAACCCCTTATCTGTCAACCCACACAGCTTTTGGCCATGCAGTCATGACATTAGAATCAGACAAAAAAGAATCCAATTTACGTTTTTATCCACATTTAAAAATAAACAGACAGGAAAATAAATGGTTTTCCATCTGTATTTATCTGTAAAAATCAGTAGAAATGGTAAACCGGGAGCCTTACTCGTGAGATTATAGTTGGTCAAACAATGGCACAGTGAAGAAAGCCACAAGTATTTGTGGCAGCTACTTATGTTCATGTTTCCCTTCCTGAACTTACCCCATGCCAATTAAACAATCCTTGGAACTGTGGTGTGTGCTGAACGCAACTAAACCACTTGAACCATAAGTATAGAATTAAAGAGGTTTGCAAAAAGGAAAGCTCAGGATTAAGTCCTGGATTGGAACCTAGTTGTATCTCAAAGCATCAGAGAGGATGCTCACCCACAACCACTAGAATTAGGGTCTGGGACGGGAGGAGTTACCATTCTCTAAAACATCTTTGTACCTTGTTAGAAGGACAAGCTTGGAGAAGATAAGGCCAATGGGCGTTACCTCTACCTAGACCAGAAAGCTAGTCTGTCCTATGCAGAACTCTACAATCAAAGGCCTCCTTAATGTGTGTTGGCAAGGATGCCAAGCATTTGAACAAGTGGTGTGCATTTATTTTTTGTTTTCTAAATGCATAACAAAGAGAGAGTATGTTGTGCAAGTCTCTACTCTTTTGTGCCTTTCTGCAATGCTTCAATGAGCTCAAGTGAGATTTGGGACTCCATCAGCATTGCCAGCCTCCTCTGGCCATGCTGCGCTGACTTGGTCGATTCCTTCTTTATAAACAACAGTTCTTTACTTAAAGCGTAGGAGTGCGGCCTTCATTGCTTCAGCCATTTGGGGGTTCAGGGGTTCCTCCTTCAGAGTCCTAAAGCCCAGCAGGTTCTTGTGCGCCTCCTGGAAGAGGTCTGTGCCCAGGGCTGCTTCCACCCGCTCACGCCAGGCATCCAGCTTCGGGCGGTCTTTAAAGATGTCCACACCAGCGCCAACAACCTGCATTAAAAACAAGTGGACGTGAATTCTGGTTCCGACCTGCAGGTTAACTCAATATTGCCAAATTACAAGCATACACTGAAGGAGACCAGCTTGCAATCGGATGGATTTAACTCAGGTTCTCATTCTTTTAGGTTGATAAAATGAGTACCATTGAGCTAACAATAATATGGATTATTTAACCACCCAAGGACAACAGGTTGATGTGTGCACTCTATGTAATGGTGAGTTGTAAAAATTATTACTAAAATAGCCACTACTGTATTCTAATACCCCCACTGCTGATAAGATATAGCAGTTTGGATCTGGAGAACAGCACCATGCTAGCTGTTAGAACTACCTCCCTCCACCACCTTTATTTTGCTAGACTTCCAATGCAGTAATCTTTTAATCAGTTGAAAATTCTACTTGATTAACTGTTTAGAGAAACCCTACACACTTTAGGAAGAAAACTTTATACTTTATCAGGATATATCATACATTGCAAAAATTGATCACGTTTCCGCATACAAATCCAGACATTTTTCAGATCTAGCGAAAATAAATAAATTACTTTGGAGCGAATATGTCCTGCCTGCAATAAAACAGCAGCGGATGCCGAAATAATATCCCTAATAATGTCAACTTCTCTGCCACGCAAGCAACAAATTAGGCCAGGGATTTGAAGCAGTACCACAGAGAGAAAAAATATGGAAGTGGTATCTTCCTGTGAGCCACAGGATACTGCATCATTGACAGCTACCTATTGAGTCACAAAGAATTGGCGGCTCTGGAGGCCAGCAGCAATCAGATCCGAATAAGAGCCTTTTTAGAAATGGGGATTTCTAGTTGGGAAATGGTTTGCACCTTTGTCCAAGTAGGGACCCTTCTTCCTAGTCAGGATAAGGGAGATACACTACTGAAATAACCCCTGCTCACCCCCTTGGTAGCTTGGCACGAGTAGTCAGGCTTATCTCAGAGGCAGTGTGTAAAGCATTTGCACATAACCAACAGTAACAGTGAAAACACTACAAAAGGAAACCACACAAGTTTAGAAAAATATCCAATACTTTATATATTCAAAACAAGACCAAAACAATAAAAATCCGACATACAGTAATTTAAAAATATGCACTTTGCAAGAATAACCATAAAAATGCAGTTCCTTGAAGGTGGTAGCTCCTTCCGGAGCTACCACGGGGCTGAAAACAACAGAATCCAACAGTTCCGTCCGACTGCGTCAGTCGTGGTGTCGGCAGACTTGTAAACAGTACCTTTTTGTTGCACCCGATCACGTTGGTGTGGGCCGGTTGTGGTAACCGTCGCGGTTGCGATGTGAAGCATAGCGGTGTGGCATGCGGTGCCCTCAAGGCGCGGTGCAGGCAGCGGCTCGGTTACGGTTGCCCAGCGGCGTCGGTGAGACCAGGGCTGTGGTGCGGAGTGAAGGTGGTGCTCGTTGTGGATCACGGTGCAGGCGACAGAGCCGGGTGCGGGGAACTGGCTTCTGTCGGTCCGGACGGCGGTGGTGGACAGGGCAGTGGGTGGTGAGACTTACGAGCGGTGCCGCAAAGTCACGGAGCCGTCACGGGTGTCGAAGTCAGCAGGCAGCGGTCGTCGTCGTCTGTGAGACCAGGGTTGCGGTGCGAGATGCGGCTGGGCCCTCTGCGGTGCCTTCAGGACACGGAGCCAGCGGCGGAGCAGGTTGCTTTCCCCCCCTCTATGGCAACTGAAACCACGGTTCCAGAGGTGGTACCCAGAGGTCGGTGAAGTTTTTGCTGTCCTTGAGACTTCAGAACAGCAGGTAAGCTCTACTTCAAGCCCTTAGAGATACTCAGCAACCAGTTGAGAAAGTTCAGTCCAGTCCTTTCACTGCCCAAGGCAGAAGCAGCAACTGCAGGCCAACCCAGCAAAACAACAACACAGCAAAGGGGCAGTACTCCTCCTGGCAGTCCTTCCAGCTCTTCTTCTTGGCAGGTTCCTTGATTCCAGCAAGTTCTAACTGATGGGGCTAAGGGTGGGGGAATTTAATTCCAATGACAAGCTGAGTGCTTAAGAGAGAACATGTTTGTCCCAACCAAACCACAGCAAAGATAAATAAAATCATTTTTGATGGGTTATTTACAGACTTGGGGGCTCAAAGAGACAGAACGTCACGATGAATATCCTATGTTATGGAGATGAATGTGCATGTTCTCTGTAAAGGCGAGGCACGTATTTTTAGAATGCTGGAAGTTTGCATGAGAGCCATCAGGTATCCGAGCATCTTAATTAAACTGAGTGCAAGGGTACGTTTTCTCCTTAAATAAACATGGAAAAATACTAGTTTTAACTTCTTTTCTCCCATGAAAAATAAATTTAGATGAGTATCGATACAATTAACAGAAATAAATATGGATTAAGACTTAACTGTTTAAAAAAATAAGTATCTTAAAAATGAGAGCTGCCCATCGACTTGCTTCTGCAAGCTGGTCTCCATTTCCCATTTGTGTTTTTTCATGTAACAAAAGTTGCCTCTAATTCGGAGTCCTCGCTCTGTGTTATCACACAGATCTGCCCACGGTCACATCTGTGCCTGGCCAGTAACCGAGATGAGGGTGTGCACTCCACCTGGATAGAGTTGTTCAAACGCTTAAAACCTCCATTCTGTTGGATCTGGTGACCTCAGTTACATTTAATCTTACCTATCCTCTTACCTCTATGAACAGGTAACCCGCTGGTTTGAATCGACCAACCCCTATATCATATTCCCACTAGAGAATGAGTGTAGTTTGTTGTTACAAAACAGGTGCCTAAATCCAAACAATGCAAGGATTGCCTCCCTCAATAAGTGCTGGTTAAATAAGATTCTACTGCAAATGGAATGTACCAACTACAGTGTTACACACACTAGCAGGTGCGACTGTTCTTCAGGGGCACAAGGGGCATTGCCCTGCCACCCTCCTGGGAAGAGGTAAGAACAGGGAAAATAAACAGAGCAGCTGAATCAGCGGTGTGCTGAATCTCCTGGGTGAACTCTAGTGAACTTTGCAGATGTCCTACTGCACAAGCGCCAGCCAGGTGAGGTATTCTTCAACCTGCAGGCACAAACTACAACAATGACATCACAGGAGAGAGAGGGTGCTGAATTAGAAAGCCATGGATCCGGTTCCTTTTGGGGCGCATGAACAGTGGCCCCTGGGAGGAGTTACGAAACTCCATTCAATTCAAGGCTGGGGGTGGGGCAGGCCGATGAGGACAAGGAGGGAGTCGGTGGGGAGGATTATCACAAAAGGGCAGGCAGTAAGTGGGGTGCAGGGGGCTGCTCTTCTGGCAGTAGCACGTGTATGGAGTTGAGCACACACAGAGCTCCTTATCTCAACCGTAGAGGCCCAAAAGAAGGAAGAAACCAACTGTGGACAACAACTGCACTAGTGGACTAAGAAGTAAGTGTGCAGTTAAGCTTCTGCATCACCCACACCCTACCCCCTCCCTGCTTTACCAGCTACAGAGAGGTGTGGAGTTCTTGATGGGCCTTTCTGTCTGCAGCTTGGCAGACAAAGGCTCATCATGAACTTGGGAGGGTGAGTGAGTGAAAGGATGGATGGATGAATGGAAGGATGGAAGAGTGAAAGGGTGGGTGGGTGGATGGATAGTTGAAAGGGTGGATGGATGGCGGAGTGAAAGGATGGATGATGAGAAAGGATGGATGGAAAAATGACTGAAAGGGTGGATGAGTGCAAGTGTAAAAGGGTGGATGAATGGATGAGTAAAAATGGATGGATAAGCGAAAGGATGGATGCAAAGATTGATGAGTAAAAATAAGGATGGATGAGGGAAAGGCAGGGGAGATGATGTCTGGATGAAAGGATAGATGAGTGAAAATGTGAATTGATGGATGGATAGATAAATGGATGGATGAGTGAAAGGGTAAATGGAGGGATGTATGAGTGGATGGATGGGACGCGGATGGATGGCTGAGCGAAAGGGTGGCTAGATGGATGAGCCAAAGGGAGGATGATGGATGGTGTGAAAGGATATTCAAAACAACGTGGACGAACCCACTAGAAAAAGACGACTCTGCTATAACGTTTGCGTGCCAGGAACCATACAGGTTTGTAAAAAGAACCCTCACCCACCAACCTAGTTGGTGGCATGCTTCATCATAGGGTTCCCAACTGGGTGGCCGAATGCCACCCAGATCGTCCTGATCCCCGAGAAGACCAGAATAGGTGCTACTGGCGGGCGTCCAGCCTTGACAAATATGTGACTACAGGCGCTCGCCCCTTCCGGGATCCGCAAAAGCTACTTAAAACACGTAGCAAGTGTTTTTTACATCCTCCAGTGGTCCTGTAAGTACAGTCACACCACTGCATACACAGCACACCTTAGCGAGAGTGCTGTAAAATATACACGTGGCCTATTTTTGCCACACAAATCACTTCACTCACGCAGTTTGGTCCTGAAGAAAGCCTCCAAAACCCTTTTATAGAGGCTGAAACATGTCGACCATATGGATAATGACGACCAATTAATAATCTTCACTTTATCCTTTTTGCTCCTTTTAACCATGTCCTGGGCCGCTGGGAATAAAGAATAAAAAATAATCAGTAAGGACTCCCAGAGATATTTTTAATTTGCACCACTTTTTGATCACCACTCACACAACACAAAACCAGCTCCGCTGTAATCAGGCGTTGAAGCACAACTGGGCGGCATTCGGCCACCCAGTTGGGAACCCTATGATGAAGCATGCCACCAACTAGGTTGGTGGGTGAGGGTTCTTTTTACAAACCTGTATGGTTCCTGGCACTCAAACGTTATACCAGAGACGTCTTTCTAGTGGGTTCGTCGACGTTGTTTTGAATATTGATTCAGGGATACAGACGTTCCCCTTACCTAGTCCTTGCTCTCTCTCTTGGTTCTTATATGGTGTGAAAGGATGACAGATGGAGCGAAAGGGTGGATGGATAAGCGAAAAGATTGGAAGATGGTTGAAAGGATGGATGGATGAAACGGGTGGATAAGTGAAAGGATGGATGATTGAGTGGATGGATTAGTTTAATGAATGGATGTTCCTGGACCAGTGGCGGCTCTCCTTTATGGGCTCCACAGCTACACTACACCCTCCTTGTTTTGTGGTCCATTTTTATTGTATCAAGAGGTAATAATTATTCACTCTTGGTACAATAAAAATAAAGTGCAGACCTGCTTCGGGTTCAGCAACAAACTGAGGCAGCTAGTGACATGGTTTGATTGTTGACCAGGAGCGACTGGTGTTCATGGGCAAAAGGGGCGTTGCCCTGCCACCCTCGGAGAAGAAGCAAGAACAGGGAAAATAAACAGAGCAGCTGAAAATTAATTTCTGCTCTGAGGCAGTGTGCTGAATCTCCTGGGTGAACTCTAGTGAACTTTGAAGATGTCCTAATGCAAAGCTAGTGCTGAATTAGAATGCCATGGATTCTTTTGGGGCGCATGGGCAGTGGCCCTGGGAGGAGTTACAATACTCTGTGCACATCAGTGGCTGAGGGTGGGGCAGGCCGGTGAGGACAAGGAAGAAGTGGGTGGCAACAATTTGTTGATTATCACAGAGGGGCAGACAGTAGGTGGGGTGCAGGGGGCTGCTCTCCCGGCAGTAACACGTGTTTAGTACTGAATTTGGTTTCATTTTGAAAAAAAGCATTATGGAGCTGAGCACACAGAGTACTCCTTATCGCCAGCTGCTGACAACAACTGCAATAGTGGACTAAGAGGTAAGTGTGCAGTTAAACCTCTGCCTCAGGGGCATCGTCACCCCCCCCCCCCCCTGCCCACTACCACCCACCCCCCTCCCTGCTTTAGCAGCTATAGAGGGTGTAGGGTTCTTGATGGGCCTCTTCTGTCTGCAGCTTGGGAGACAAAGGCTCATAATGAACTTGGGAGGGTGAATGAGTGAAAGGAAGGATGAATGAATGTAATGGTGGGTGGATAGATGCATGAATGAGTGAAAGGATGGATGTAAGAATGGAAGGGTGAAAGGGAGAGCGGGTGTATGGATGGATGGTTCGTGAAAGGGTGAATGGCTGGAGGAGTGAAAGAATGGATTGATGGATGAGAGAAAGGATGGATCAATGGATGAGGAGAGAAAAGATGGATCGATGAAAGAATGAGCGAAAGGATGGATGCGTGGCAGTGTAAAAGTGTGGATGAGTGGATGAACAGATGGAGTGAAAATATGCATGGATGAGCGAAATGATGTATGAGTGAAAGGATGTATGTAAAGATGGATGAGTAAAACAATGGATGGATGAGGGAAAGGCAAGGTAGATGTATGTCTGGATTAAAGGATGGTTGAGTGAAAGGGTGAATTGATGGATAGATGGGTGAGTGAAAGGAGGGATGGCTGAGTGAAAAAGTAAATGGAGAAATGTATAAGTGGATGGGACGAAGGGTGGATGGATGGGTGTAAGGATGGATGGCTGAATGAAAGGGTGGATAGATGGATGAGCCAAAGGGAGGGTGATGGATGGATGGATGAATTGAAAGGATTTGATAGAAAGGGTGGATGGGTAAGCAAAAGGGTGGATGGATAACTGAAAGGATGGATGAGTGGATGCATGAAAGGGGGTGAATAAGTGAAAGGATGGAGAATTGAGTGGATGGATTGGTGTCCCTAGACCAATGGCGGCTCTCCTTTATGGGCTCCACATCTACACTACAGCCTCCTTGTTTTGCAATCCATTTTTACTGTATCAAGAGTGAATAATTATTCACTCTTGGTACAATAAAAATGAAATGCAGATCCGCTTCGGGTCCAGCAACAAACTGAGGCAGCTAGCGACATTGTTTGATTGCTGACAGATGCATGAAGGTGCTTGCCCTATTCCAGTACTGTCAGCATGTCTGTGTGACTATGTGTGTGAGTTAAAGTAAGAGAGAGTCAGTGAAGGAGTAAGAGTGAGTGAGAATGAGTGACAGTAAGGATGAGTATGTGTGGAAACGAATATGAGTGAGGGAGGGAGAATGACAGTGAGTGTAACTGAGTGTTACTGTGTGTGAGGCACAGTAAGACTGAGTAATTCAGAATGAGTGGAACTGCGTGAGACAGAGTGGGTCACAGTAGAATGAGTGATACTTTGTAAATTAGTGAGACAGGGAGTCAAAGTGAGACAGTAAACTTAGGGGTTATTTACAAGAGGCCAATGCCGCTGGAGCGTCACTTTTTTAGACGCGCCGGTGGCGCAGGCCTCTCAATCACATCTATGAGGCAACGCAAAGCCACCTAGTGTGGGTTTGCATGGCCTCAGATATGGAGTAAAACAAAGCAGCGTAAAGCACTGCATGCCTTACTCTGTATCAAGGAAGAGTTCCATGGATTTTGACGCTGCCCCAGATTTACAAAGTCATGTAAACCTGGGGCAACACCAAAACCTTACACCTCTCCAGGGCAGGCGTAACTAGGAGAAATGTTTTCATTTCTCCTCGTTTTTTCCTCTTTCCGTGTGTGATGCATTATGCAGCACACATAGAATGAGGACAATGCCTCCATGGATTGTTTTTGTGCAGGAAGGTGTCCCTTCCTGCACAAAAATAATGCTGCCAACCACGCAGAACAAGGGTGCCTGTGTTGGCGCTAGGCACCAAAATGTGCGCCGGCTCTGGCTGAAAGGACAGGAATGACTATCTCGTAGATACGGTGCATTCCTGCCCTTTGGATTTGGCATAGGGCAGTGCAGCAGAAAGACTTGCGGTGCTACCCAATGCCAAATCTTTAAAAATGAGGCCCTTAGTGCAAGAAAGTGTGAGAGAATCCTTCAAGAAGAAGCTCACTGGATTTCGAACCAAGGATTACACCCACCACTTTTAAAGGTCGCCAGCCACTTCTGCACATTAGACATTCACTGCATGAAGGAAGAGCTATTTTCCAACACAGTGAAGTCTTTGAAGTGCGGAACACGACCATTGCTTCCTAAGAGTATCACCGTCTATCATTATGTTTGAAATGAAGACTGAGCTTAGAAGCCAAAGAGCAATCTCATGCCATCCAGTGGTCCTACACTTACTGATAAGCAGAGCATCCAACACACAGGTAGATCTATCAGACAAGTCAGGAAAAAACTAAAACCACATCCATGAGCTGTCAAACAGGACTTCACATAAGGTGTGGCTGCCCTATTTTGGGCCAAGTTTGGTAAGCACCCTGGGTGGTGTGGCCTGTCTGGATCCCACCACTTGTTCTTACAAGTTCCTTCATGAGTGCTCCCACCTCTTAAGCGAATGAGAAGCCAGGAAAAGTTCCTATGTTCCAGACAGATACTGGCCATAGTTCTGATATAGGCAACCCTCCCTAACATTGGTAAATGACTACTTAGCACACAAGGAATGAAATAAACCAGACAACACATGGTTTGGTGGAAAAACAGTTTGCTGCAGCTTTAATTCAGAAATGAAATATGCCAACATGGTGGGTTAACCTAGGGGCGATCCAAGGGCAGGCAGCGATAAGCAACCTAAGCTGCCCACCCACCTGATGACCCAAATGGCACTGTGGGCCAACCCCATTCGCTGCCACAATTCCATCTGGGGAGTTTCTCACTTAAAGACTTTGGACCACTAGTCCAGGAGTAGAACTCATGCCTTTTGAGGGCGGAGTGTCACCAGACAAGCCCTCGGTTGCCCAGGCTTGCAACCGCCCGAGGTACTAATGGGGTGCCTTTGCTTGCATCCCAGGGTCCTGCAGTAAAGACTCCCAGAGTTTGGCATAGAGCAGCCCTGTTGGTCTCCCCGAGATGGTACCCTTATGTACCCAACTGCCTCCAGATCATCCTGTAGCTCCACCAATGCCTCGGATGTGGCCGACATCACATCCAGGGATCCCCCACCATGGCAGACTCCATAGTCACCTGCAATCTGCAGTTACCTGTGCTTCTTGCAGGTCCAAGAGGGACAAGTCCATACCAACCACAGACAGGTGTACTCCGTCCTTACTGAAGTACCCCGCGTTGCTTTCGGTAATTTGGCCATGCCTTAAGGAAAAAAAAGCTCTTCTGCTCTGTGAACTTGCACATGGCGCTATTTACCATTCCTTGAGAATGTTCAATGGCATCCCCAGACCTGGCTCCATGCCATACCTTGCACAGGATTATCTAAGACCATCATAACGCACAGTGCCCCATGAATTTGCCGATTTCACCCATGGTAGACTTCATTGCCTTAATTAGCATGCAGCGCCCCAGGGAGTTGAGTCACTGCCACCGAGATGAATTACTAAAATGTAAGCTGGCGACCCATCCCTAGCTAATCTTTGCTGCAGCTTTGTGATCAAGCTGTGCCAATGCATGCCGGGGAAACCCAGCTATAATATCAAAATTCCCGCCTCTAAAGTAAAAGCGAATGAGAAGAGCGAATGAGAAGCCAGGAAAAGTTCCTCCCTTCCAAACAGATCTTGCCCAGATACAGCAAGGCTGAGCAAGAATTGGCCTCACCAGAAGCAAGATCACCCTGTCTGCAGGAAAACAATATCAGGCTGTCACTGAAGAATGGAACCACAGCTCGCAAACTATCCAGGGCTATGATGAACCAGACATGAAAATGAAATTACTCGCACACTGCAGCCATGCAACTAGTAATACCGGAATGGCATATGCACCAATCAGGTAGGGAAAGACACTGCTAGTAGAAGAGTTAAAGTAGGTGCTGCTGGCCCCATATCTTCACGAGCAAATAGCTACACCACGGCCAGGGTATGCATCCACTGATCGCAGTAACGATGCACGCAGGTGCTACAGTTGGGGTGCACATGCACGCTGCTACAACTACAGTAGGCATACACTATGCTAATTTATAAAGCGAGTAGCTACCCGAAGGCTTCCCAGTGCTAAGTGAGTCATAGCGTACACTAGCGGGTTCTGAGGCAGTAAGTATCAAGGGCTAGTGGGGGTATATCCATGTTTTAAGGATTTTTCTGAAAAGTGTCTCTTTCAATTCGGTTCGGAGCTCAGAGAACATTGCTTTCCATAGCTTAGGGGTCAAATGCGAAAAGGATCTACCTCCCCATCTGCTCCTTTGGATTTGGTGAACCTTTAGTAGTCGTGCATTGGAGGACCTTAAGTTCCTGCTAGGGGTGTAAGGTACCAGAAGGAACGTTATCAAAGTGGATCCTTTATGGTTGATTCCCCTATGAGCCAGATAAAGTGCATTCAACTTTATCCTCTCCTCCACCGGAAACCAGTGCACTTTTTGCTGAGGTGCGTTTGCTGCCGCATTTTGTACTAACTGGAGTCTCTTAATGATGTATTTGGGGGACCCCATATACAGGCACTTCCCATAGTCCAAGCAGGAAAGAATCAGCGCTTGGACCACTATTCTCCTAGATTGTGTGGGTAGGAGGTCTAAGATTTTGCAGAGGGTTCTACCGATCATGCCAAAGCAGGATGCTGTTAATTTTTAGGTCGAGCCTAGACAGCGCTTGCCCAGTCCCTTAGCAACCTGCTGTATATGGTTTGTGGAGTTCAACTCCACCCATTTCTTGCCATTGCTTTTTATTTGTCCATGTCAGTGTTCATTAAAAAACCTTGCTTGCTAGTGGTCAGTCCTGCCTCTTTGTCCCTCCTTTTTCTCTTCCGTTCCTCCTATGGAGCAGGGACTAAGTACTGTATCATTACGCTATGGTTCTTTATCTGTTCTTTCGGGGGCTATCTTTTCTTGGTTTCCTGCTCTGTTACTGTTTGCCTCTGTTCAGCTTAGGCGCCATAGCTGCTTACATTTTAATATAGCTTTCCCCCTCCCACCTCCTCTTGATGCCACAGTTGTATTAGTGTTGCCTCCTGCTCCGTTGCATATATTGTTTTAGCCTCTTTTTGCAACATTGGATGTCGACCGTCAGTTGGACTGCTTTTGGTAAAATATTTGTAGGAGGCTGGCTTAGTATATGGTGCACACTTATGCAAGTGAAGCACCTTGCAGTAATCCAGACAACCCTTTGTCAGGTCTCAATTGCACAGGAGCAGAAGGACTCCTGTTCCCAATTCTCATCCAGGAACTCACTGCCCAAGAGTTTTTTTAAATAATCTAGGTGCAGCTATGTTCAGAGGGGGGAAAGGGGATAGGGAAGAGAAGAGACGAGACTGCCACTCAGTGGTGTATCAAGAAGGAACTGCTTCTTCGCTTCTTGCTCGACAACTTCCTTCTTTAATTTGTATACTGTAAAAGAATGTTAAACATGGTTATCCTACTCTCGCTCGATCTATGCTTCGTTCTATTGTATTATCATCTTCATCTAACAGTACATACCCCACTGCCCTAGGCTTTTGCTCCTCTTCTGTTTAAGTAGTATTGACTTGGTTCTTAATACTAATTTCTTCAAATAACCTTTTTCTTAATGCAGTATTACTTTCTTTCAGGTTGTACTTGCTTGTCTGGAGGAGTTCACCGTTAAATCGAGAGCATCGACAGGTAAGCTGAAAACCTTCTTGTAGAGGACAAATTCACTCGAAAGAACAAATAGATAAATGTAAGCTTTCACATAACACTTGAGCATATAACGATGTCACAAGTCTTCACTGTTTCTCCATTGAAGTTTCTTTTCTGTGGAATTAATGACTTATGACTTTAACCCAGAGTCTTCAAATCGTATACCTTTTTCCCAATTCAAAATCCTCTCAGGACTCACATTAAACCCTTACATCAGAGATATATATTTTTAAGGAAGAGAGAGAAGGCAGAGACACTGCTCTCTCAAGAGTACAGTAAAACCTCAGGCTGTTACTAGGAGGTTAAACAGCGACTCGAGAGAGAGACACTAATCTCTCTCTCAAAGGGTCATGCGCGGTTACGAGACAGAAGAGTGCGCAATACTGAAGGAGCTAAACAACGCCCCAGACAAATCCTTAACTAACTAACTCGACTGAGTTCTCTGAACGCGTGGTCTCTTCTTCAAATGTCTCAGGAGAAGTGCGCCTTCGTTAAGCAGCGCGCGCCTTACATTCTAAACGGAGTCAGGAAGAGAACACTAGTGTGCTAAATGGAAAGTTGAGCTGGCAGCCATCTTGGATTTCCAAAGCCGCCAATTCAACCTCCAGTTGTTTGCTGTCTGGGAATTTCTCCTTTGCAACATAGTCCTTCTCATAGAAACGCTAGCCACAATATGACCTTTAGCAGGAATTCTCCTTAGAACCCCGACATCCTTATGGTGATTTTAGTGGTATTAGACAACCATAGAGGACTCTAAGTGGTAGCTGTGGAGTGCAGCCTTCAGGCTTAGTCCAGAAGGAGTGTAAAGCAGCTCGTTTTACCAGTACTAATCATATAGTGTAGGTTAAGTGAAAAGGTGTAGTTATAAAAATATGTATTTATTATAAACACTCACTAACACATTGCAATATCTCCTTCCCGGAGATATAATCACAATACACACAAAACTTCAGTAATAGAAGACTTAAGTAGCACAAATACACAGTGGTCTCCAAGGGGAGACCAAACCATATACTAATAAAGTGGAATGCGAACCACGACCTAAGTCAAGACTGGACCCAGATTCCCCCCCCCCCCACTCCCCCTGTCCCCTTCCTTTCTCCTCCACTGATACTTGGTCGTCGGCGGACATTCTTTGTCGCGGCTGGAGCTGCCTGGGGAGATTGAGAGGAGCTTGGTGGCAGCCTGGGACTACTGGGAACGGCTCCCTGCACCCTCCGTAACGGTACCACTATGAAGCCGAAAGGAGCCCCTCCGGTGCAGACAGACAAACTAGACAAATACACGCTCCCGAAACCCACGACACCAGAGGACGGGGCCCTGGGTGGGCAGGCTGGGTCCTCCGAGCCGTCTCTTGGCTCCATCATGGCGGCCATCCAGGTATTGGGCATGATGTTAGAAACTAAAATCGACAAGGTCTCGATCGAAATGAACCTCCTAAGGGCGGACATGAACAAGACGATGGAAAGGGTCACAACGGTAGAAACTAGCGTCACAGAACTACAAACTACCACTCGTAGACTGGAGGAAAGAGTACAACAACTTGTCCACCAACATCGTCAGGTGTCCATAAGACTTGAAGACCAGGAGGGGCGGGCCCGCCGGAACAAAATCAGAGTGGTGGGGGTCCCGGATCGGTTCGAGGGGCCTGATATGGACCTTTTCCTTGAAGACTTAATCCTTAACCACCTCAAACCGAAACGACTTTCCACCTTCTTGACGGTGGAGAGGGCACACAGCGCACTGGTCCCCCCGCCAAAACCAGGAGCCCCTCCCCCCTCCCCCCCCCCAAGAACTATCATCGCCAGGCTCCTTAATTATAGGGACCGCTACGCCATATTGCAGACCGCACGGCTGCATGGGGACCTATCACTCGAAAATGCTACGGTTAGGTTCTTCCCCGACTTTACCCTCAAGGTACAGCAGGAGCGGCGATCCTTTGATGGTGTGAAGCGTGCCCTTCGCGAAAGGGGCATTAAGTACATGATGTTCTTTCCAGCACGACTAAAAGTCATATTTAATGGGAAGTCCTGGTTCTTCACGGCTCCGTCGGATGCACAGACCTGGTTGGATGAAAAGGGCCCGCAGGTGACAGGTCTCCGGGTCACAGACAACTGGAGAGACACGCGTGAACGCTCACCGGGCTCCATAAATGGGAGAGAGGGTGCTGATAATCGTAGCCACCGATCATGGAGTTCCCGGTCAATGAGTCCTGTGTCCCCGGAGAATAGTAAGGACTGACCCTGCCGAAGCAGTCAGTGGGACACTGGGTCATGCTATGTTATCTGTGCCATCTCCTGTCAAACTGTGACTAGGGGAAAATGTTGCAAAGAGTATTGAGAGTTTGGGGGGGGGAGGCAGACGGTCACACACCACACGACAAAGACTTTTAGAATTTGACTGCAGACAGCTTAGGACAGATGAACATCACCTTAAACATAATGAGTACGCACTAGGACAAGAGCCTTAAACTCCCAAGTTGGAACGTTAATGGGCTTGGTGACAAGATAAAACAGAGTATAGTGCTCCAATATATTAAACGGCACTCCCCCGACATAGTATTACTCCAAGAGACCCACCTTGTCGGAAACACATGCAAGGCTTTAAACAGATGGGGATATAAACTGGTGGCCCACTCCGGCTTCACTGCAGGCTCAAGGGGAGTCGGTATCCTTTATAAACACTCCTTCCCACTCTCTGTACAGCATACTTGGTCAAACGAACTGGGTCGATACTCTGTAATTTCAGGGCAATGGGAGGGTTGCACACTTACAGTAATGGCAGTGTATGTGCCACCGGGACTACAAGGCCAGACATTGAAAGACCTTGGCACTCTTATGCTCTCACTCCCTGAGGGACATTTGATTGTTGGAGGAGACTTCAATTCAGTGGTTTCTGGCCACATGGACAGATATCCGCCCCGAAATATCGGCACTGCGAGTAGCTGGCTCACAAACTTCCTTGAAGCGCTAGGTCTCACAGACCTCTGGAGGACATATCACCCAGAGTGCAAACAATACACTTTTTACTCCGGGGCACACAACACCTTCTCTAGGATAGACTACTTGTTAATGCCGGCATCTCACGCGACGACGGTGCGTGAAATACAACACCTGGCGAGAGGGATCTCCGATCACTCCCCGGTCTGGATGCACCTCATACTGAGTGAAAAAAGAGTGGGAAGCGTAGCGCCTATCAACCCGTGGTACCTTCGCAATCCCACAGTCAAATCCACGCCGACAAGCGCTAGACCACTACTTCCAGGAAAATGAGGGGTCGGTCGAGTCTTCCTGGACCCTTTGGGAAGCTTTTAAATCAGTGATTAGGGGGCAGGCGTTATCGGCTATAGCCGGAGTGCGTAAAGATAAATTCAAAGACATGGCCCGCCTTGAAAATGATCTCCTTCGCCTCGAAGAGGAAATGGGAGAGGGGGACCAGCAGAGTGAGCTCCACATCATGCAGCTTAAAAGGGAAGAATACAAAGCCGTCGCTACGGAGATGGCCAAGACCTTAACGAGAGACAAGGATGGCAGACTATACGATCAGGGAGATAAAGCAGGGAAACTGATTGCATGGCTGGATCGGAAGGAAAGAGCGAGTAGGTTGGTCCCAGAACTTAAGAGTCGATCCGGTGATGTACTGTCCGACCCTCAAGCCATAGTCAACGAATTCGCAGACCATTATACAAGAGTGTATCAAAAGGGCTCGGACTTATCGGAGGAGGACTCGACAGCACTCCTTGCTGACATCGCTCTGCCTACCCTGTCAGCTGACGAACGTCAGACCTTGGATAGCGCCCTAACAAACAACGAAATAGCACAGGCAATAAGGAACCTTAAACCTGGCAAAGCCCTAGGTCCTAATGGACTGCCAATTGAGCTCTTCAAGCTGAAGCCAGACAAATTAGCCCCTCATCTCAAGGCCATGTTCGAGGAGAGTAGAGAACGGGGTCAACTCCCGCGTGACCAGAGGGTGGCAACGTTGGTCACAATACATAAGGGAGGAAAACCCAGAGATGAATGCACCTCTTATAGACCTATCTCCCTATTGAATGCAGAGCCCAAAATGCTAGCTAAGCTGTTAGCGAATTGACTCGCTCAGGTTATATGCAAACTGGTACATCCAGATCAGTCCGGCTTTATGCCCCATCGGAACACGGCATTGAACCTACACAGGCTGCATGGTGTTCTGGGAAGAATAGATACGATCCAAGAAGATGCGATTGTAGTCTCGCTAGACGCCACAATGGCGTTCGACACGATCGAATGGCCATATCTTTTTGCAGTACTTAAGAAATTAGGCTTCGGCCCCAGCTTCATTGGATGGGTGGGGCTCCTTTACTCGGCCCCCCTAGCACAAGTAGTAGTTAATAATAAGAAGTCGGAAATCTTCACTTTGAGTCGGGGGACTCGACAGGGCTGTCCACTCTCGCCCTTGCTTTTTGCGCTGTCCTTAGAACCATTAGCGGCATGGATACGCAGAGACCCGGTGATCAGAGGGCTTAGGTGGACGGAGGGGTGGGAGGACAGTATCTCCCTGTATGCGGACGACATTCTCCTGTACCTCGCCTCTCCCAAAGCTTCCTTGCATGCAGCTCAACATTTTTACGAACTTTGGGAAAAACTCTGGGTATAAAATCAACTGGAGCAAGTCTCAGCTGTATGTCCTTCATGGGGACCCACCCACCCGACCGCGAAACTGCCCCATCCAAACAGCGCAAGAGGGTTTTAAGTACCTAGGTATTTTTATCACCTCAGACGCTAAACTTCGCTATGAATACAATCTCCTCCCCCCACTCCAAAGATTGAAGCGTGATGCCGCGAGTTGGAGGGCACTGCCGATATCACTTCTGGGAAGAGCGGCGTGCTTTAAAATGATGGCCTTGCCGCGCTTCCTCTATGTCCTTCAGAACGCCCCGGATCTGGTTCCAGCTAAATACTTTAAAGAAATCGAGAGCATCCAGAGGGAGCTGTTGTGGGATGGTAGACCCCGCATTGCTCTACACAAACTCACGCTTGGGTGGTACGACGGAGGTATCGGGTTACCAGATATCAGAAAGTACTACTGGGCTGCCCACCTAGCAGCTGTAAACCACTGCACTTACCGTCTCGGAGATGACCCTGGGTATAGAATGGATAGGTGGATACTCCCCGGTGGGAACTTTAACAGAGCGCTCTACTCCACACCCCGCAGATACTCCCTCACGGGACCAACAAAACACTCAGTTCAAGTCTGGCACGCAGTAAACCGCAGTCTAGGGTGGGACCACAAACTCACACTAACCACCCCAATGTGGGACTCTGAACAACTAGGCACCCTGGGGAGGTCAAAGGGATTTGACAAGTGGGATCTCATAGGGATATCACAGATCGGCGACTTATGGGAGGCAGGCACAGTGGTGGCTTTTGATTCGCTCCAGCGCACACACCAACTGGCAGACACTGAATATTTCAGATATTTGCAAATTCATCACTCCCTCCAATCAAATCTGACAGAAGGTACCTCTCCCCCAGAATCCTCTCCCTTAGAGGACAGATTGCTAGATGGTTACCTACCGGATAAAGTAATCTCCCTCACCTACAAAAAACTCATTAATAACGTTGCAGATCCCCTGGTTACACTGCGGGGACGATGGGAGAGGGATGGATTAGAGCTGGATAACTAGGAGTGGCAGGAGGCAGTAGCCTCCCCACGGGAAGTGGCAATTTCATCCAGATTACGCCTTGTCCAACTAAAAATTTTACACAGAGTATATGTATCCGGACCCCGATTGGAGCGGATGGGCAGGGCGACTGACGGACAATGTAGGAGAAGGAGTGGCCTAGAGGGTTCATTTATGCACATTTTATGGGAGTGTGAGTATATCCAGACTTATTGGAAGAAGGTGCATGACTGTATGAGCGAAGTATTGGAAACTGCGATTAGGCCTGAAGCAAAGAGGTGTCTCCTGAATGTGTGGGAACCCACGGATCTGAATAGTAAAGATAAGCTATGGGCAACCCTGGGTCAAATGATAGCAAAAAGGAATATTGCATGACAATGGGGGGCAGTAATACCGCCGAAGATTACAACCTGGAAGGCGGATATGGACTGGTGTATGACCAGAGAAAAAACTGTTTACCTGCACGTGGCTGCCCTAAAAAATGGATTGCTGTCTGGACCAAATGGAATGCATATCGTGGGTATATTTGTGAGCCTCCTGCTCTCCCTTCCCAGGACAATCCAATGTCACCATAACTAATAATTCACCATGTCTTAATGTACAGATGCTGCAGAAACTGTTTACTGTCAAGTCTGCATAACGATATCACTCAAGTATGTAAATGTCTAAAGTTGTGACCAGCTACTGTTTAATAAAAAGAATTATAAAAAAAAAAAAAAGACTGGACCCAGAAGACGTAGAAGAGTTGGGGACCCAAGAAACCACCCAAGGTAAGCACTCAGGAACCCCATGGAGACCAGTGTGCAGAGTGGGAACACGATCGCATGCTCAATCGGGTAAGTCCCAGTTGCAGTTTTTAAGAAGGACCCTTGCAAGAGGACCCTGAAGAAACCCTGCAGAAGATGGAAGGTTAGAGAGTCACCCTATCCGTGGATACCCCGGGAACCAGGATACCTACACCAGGGAAGCCAGGTGCATAGGTGCGAAATGACGTCGGAAACCGCCGTAGACCACAACAGAGGACTTCAGTGAAAATGCCACTGGCGAAGGTGAAAGAGTCCGATGGAACCCAAAGGTGGATTCAGGAAGAGAGAAACCTGCAAACAGAGTGACAGAATCTATGCCACTCAGGAGTGACCAGGAGGCACAGTAGACTAATGCCCACCGATGTTGGAAGATGTAGAAGAGTTGATGGTGACCTTGGTGCTGTAGCTATGCAGACTAGGCAACGCTGTGGAAAGCCAGGAGACGTTCACGAGCTGTCCCACGTCGGATGTCAAGAGCCAGGGGGTCGGTGTCCAGCGGGAGCACCAACAAGCCTTGGTAGCTGCAACAAACGTGGCAGAAGAAAAAGGTGCAGTGTCAGGACCAGCAAGGGACTCACCACGAGCAGGTATGTCAGAGTAGGCCCGAGCAAACAGGGGAGCCCCCTGGAGCCAAAGAAGACTCAAGAGGACAGACAGGCCGAAGACACAGGAGTCACAAGAGGACCTCGAGCAGCTCACCAATGAGGCAGGCCCACGGTGCAGAGGATGCGGTGAGGACCATGATCTTGGTAGAAGGAGATGCTGGAGCTTCTTGAAGCCGGAGATCTCTGGATTAGAGAGTCAGCAAGCCTTGGCAATGGCAAGTCAACACAGTACACCGGGGTAGTGATCCAGTGGTTCAGACAAGGGATACTGGCTTAAAACTTGCTGTGAAGACAGTGCAGGCCTTGAGGGAGTTGCAGAACCACCACCTGTGTTGCTGAACCTCTCGGAGTCCGTGGGAGCTCAGGAACAGCAGACCGGTCAGCTTCGTTGCGGTGCATGCAGATGCAGGGGAGTGACTCCTTCAGTCCAAGGGCGATTTCTTCGGGTGTCTTGGATGCCCACAGACCTGGAGAAGAGCCTGTATGGAGCACAGGCATAGACGACGCAGAAGATTGGCAGGACAACAAGACCAGGAGCAGCAGTAGTCTTCCCAGATGCAGTCTTGGTTCCCAAAGCAAAGTCCAACGAAGTCCAAAGTGCCCAGACGGTTGAAGATGAAGTGGTTTCGGATCTGAATCATGTTTGACGACGAAGCTGAAGAGCCACTCACAGGTAAGCCCTTAAGTACCCTAAGGCAAGGGTTGGGACGATTCAGGGGTCGCTCCCACAGGAAGGGCTGGACAGTGGGGAGGATACTCCCATGTCCTTTGTCCAGTTTCACGCCAGAGCGGGAGCCAAAGGTTCCCTGAATTGGTTCCAGCTGGAGTATGCAAGGAGGGCAACAAATGTGCCTTTCAAAGCAGTCTTCCAGTGCTAGCAAGCACCCCCACCCCAACACACCAAGTCCTGTCTGGGAGGTGGTCACACCTCCCTGTTACAGGAAACCTATTGTCCTACCTTCCCCTGCTTGAGCTTGGCTCAGCAGCAGGAGGGCAAAATCAGGTCTCCGGTCGGCAGCAGTCGTAGCTTGCTGTCAGGGTCTGGAAGACTGGTACCGGGAGCACGGAGGGCTTCCCGGATGTAGTGCTAGAGGCACTCCTAGGTTTTGAAACCGTGTGATGACCTTTGACTACCATTGTTTTAATTGACTTTTGGCGTTTTATTTTACCCTAGCTTGAATGTACGACATCATTTTTCACTGCATGTGCCTTTCTTGCCTTGAAGATTTTTCGTATTTTTTTGTAGTTTTAGAGTGGGAGCTTTCACAGAGTAGAACAGCCTAGCCAAGAACAGAACGTGTGGGATGTGCATTTGAAAGCATGAGAGAGAGATGTGGAATGTAATTCTTGGTCTCGGAGAGCAGTGTTATAAGCAGTGGTGCTCAAATGTGCATTATGTTGTACATTAGGAGATAAAGTGTGTGATGCTGTAGGCAGTGGAGCACAAATGTGCACTGTGTTGTACATTGGGAAGTATTATGAAGTTCTTACTATTGGCTTTGACATGCCCTCATGTCATCTTGAATTCTGACTCTGTCTTGTTTGAGCTTTTTGCGCTCAGACGCAGGCCCCCAGATTACTCAAGTCGTTTAGGTTATTCACGTTCAAGGTTGTTTTGTTTTCTGCTGGATGGAGGCTTTCGTGAGCTTCGCTGGGATAATGTGAGGGAAGTGTGATTGGTGCCTTTCAGAGCAGAGATTGTTGTTGCCAGAGAAATGTGTGGAATGTACAGCTCTGTCTCGGAGTCAAAATACAGGGGCCTGGCCAGCTTCTGTCTTGACCTGGACACAGACCAGTACGGACAGCTCGGTTTTTCATAACAGAAGAAGGGAGGCGAGGTTTCTAGAACCTTCTCCTCGGGTTGAGTTAAAGGTATTAAAAGGAGGGGGTTCTTGGCACCCAGACGGGAGCTCGCTTATGGGGCAGACATGTCGTCACAAGGGAACTTGGGTCCCGATCGAGAATCCTGCCTGGGCTGTCAAAAGGGCTCCTTTAGCTTGAGTTGGCAAGGATTTTGAGTGAACGATCGGTGAGATGTTTTGTTTTCGAGTATTGACTTTGTGATGTGTGAGTGAGTTTGTGTGCACATCCAAGACTCCAGTGGTTATAATCATCTGAGGTATTTTCACAGTGATGTGGGAGTGTCTGTGTGCACATCCAAGTCTTTAGTGGTTGTAGCATCTGATATATATTCTTGGCATGTAGAGCTGCAGATCCACACACTGTGCATAGATCGCCATCTGGTGTTGGGCCCGGATGTTTGCACTTTGTTGTTGTATTGGAAAGTCTTTGGAAGTCACGAGATAGGTGACTCCTCCTTTGGACAATAGTGCGCATGGGCATCGACTACATCTTCAGATTGTTTTTTCGCCAAGAAGGGAAATGATGGAGTTTGTGAGAAACCAAAAGAGATGTCCATGTGTGTTGTATCTAATTAAGATAATACTGGAACAGATAAAGGTAGCCAGGGAGGTGGGTGGGCGTGTGTGGATCTGCAGCTCTACATGCCAAGAACAGATGCATACTGGTAAGTAGCATTTTCCGTTCGAGGCATATGAGCTGCAGATCACACACTGTGCATAGATTGCATAGCAGTATCCTTCTTTAGCGGCGACCACCAGTATCCGTTGCAGTAGTTTGAAATAGTGTTTTGAGTACAGCCTGGCCCACAGTAGCTTGTTGTTTTGCTTGCACATCTACACAATAGTGTTTTGTGAATGTGTGCGGAGTAAACCATGTAGCTGCTTTGCAGATGTCATCTAAGGGAATGTTCCCTAAAAATGCCATGGAAGCCCCTATTTTGCGGGTAGAGTGGGCTTTAGGGGGAATAGATAGTGTACGCTTTGCGATAGCAAATTTGTATACATTTGACAATCCACCTGGCAATGCCAGATTTTGATATAGGATTGCCTTTATGTGGTGGTGAGAAGGATACAAAAAGTTGTTTTGCGAAAAGGTTTTGTTCTGTCAATGTAGTAAAGGAGTGCTCTTTTGACGTCTAGAGTATGAAGAGCTCTCTCTGCTACTGTTTCTGGTTGTGAGAAGAATACTGGCAACTCAATAGATTGGTTGAGGTGGAAGGGAAAAATCACTTTAGGAAGGAATTTGGGATTTGTTCTGAGAACCACTTTATTATGATGGAGTTGTAAAAATGGTTCCTGAATAGTTAGTGTAGGAGAGTAGGATCTGCTTCACAGGGGTACCCCCACTTTTTGCTGATACTTCACTGGTTTTCGACATTAGTCTGGCTGGGGCCCTGCTATTCAGAACCCCAGCCTAGCTGTTTCCTCTTTAAAAGGGTCTCCATGTGCCTTAGGCACATCACTGATTGGGATCTGGAGTGCCCTTGTAAGTCCCTAGTATATGGTATACTATGTACCAAGGGCATAGGTACCTCAGAGGCCTGCCAGGGGCTGCAGCATGTATTATGCCACCCCTGGTAGGCCATCCAAACTGGCACCACAGGTCTGCTACTGCAGCCTGGGTAAGGTGGTGCATGCACCCCTTGCAGTGGTATAGGTTACCTATATCACTAAATGCATACACACATATAAACCTATAAGTCACTCCTAAGGCAGGCCTTATCAATCCTAAAGGCAGAGTGCATGGTTCCTATGTGAGAGGGTGCCCCTGCATGAGCAGGGCCCCTCTGCGGCGTTCGGAGACCATCTCTGATGCTGTTTGTAGTGCAGCCTGACCATATACTCTTAAACGCATTATATCCTTGCGGTAAAATGCTAACTATGGAATGGCTGCACCTAAACATGTCGTGTTTGGTGTCAAACATCTTGGAATACTACCCCCCGCCAATCCTGGCGGCGGGGGTAGCATTCCACCCTTCTAGAGGGAAAGGCATGTTAACTCTGACGAGTCCGGTAACTTCTTTCCAGAGCCTGGCATCACAAAATGGATGCTGCTGCCACAGACACGAGTCTGGCCTCCTGCTGCTGGACGAAACTCCGGCAGGGGAGGCCTGGACAATAGGTTTCCTGTCCCAGGGAGGTGTGACCACCTCCCCAGACAGGACAATGTGTATTGGGGCTGGGCGGGAGCACTTTCGGGTGCTTTGAAGTCCTGCACTGGGGGCACATTTGGTGTCCCTGTGCATACCCCAGTTCAAACCGGATCAGGGGCTTGCAGCCCCTGCTTTGGCGCGAACTGGACAAAGGGAAAGGGGTGTAGCCACCCCTCTGCCCTGACCCACCCATAGGTGGGGCCACAGAGTAGTCCATCCCCTATTTTTAGAATAAAGGTAGGAACCCAGTCCCTAGGACTTTAGATTATACCTGGACGAAACTCTGAAACAGAATCCTGGACCTTCGACGCTCTACTCACGATTAGAGGACTGAAGAATCTCCCTTGGGGTCAAGGAGTGACTCCCCTGCTTGGCAGGCACCAAAGAAGCATCTGTCCGGTTCGCATTACTGAAGCTCCCGTCGGACGCCGAAGTCATCGCATCACCAGAGGTGGATTCTCAGACTTCCCGAGGCTACCCTGAGTCCCCAGCAAAGCTGAGGCCCGTGGCTATCGTGGGTGACTTGAGACCGTGACCCCTGGACACCGAGCACACTTGCAAGTGCACCATCTTCTGGGTCTCCCAAGAAGTCGTGCTTTGGGCTCCGAGTAGCCCTAGCCTCCAGCACCACCTGCACCGAAGATCACTGGCCCCCACTCCACGAGTGTCCTGTAAGCCAGCTCCACGTGCGGCGTCACGAGGCTCCTTCGCGGTCGCTAGCCCGTTGGCTAGTAGCCCTTACCGAAGGCCAATCTTTTCTTTACTTGGCAGTCTGGTTGCTCCAGGCCTGCCCTCACTTACCCTTGCTGGGTGAGTTCCACAGACCTTGCTGGTCTGCATCATCGACGATCTACATCTTACTCGAGACTTGCCGTTGCCAAGGCCTGTTGGGTCCAATCTGGTCGCCGACACCTCTGCACTCGACAGACATCGAGCAACAGCCCGAATCCTGCTCCTGGTCGCCGACAACGCCTCCCGGACCTCGTGGCTGAAGAGTCAAGACGACCGTCAACGAACTGGAAGCACTCGACATCGGTGGGCATCTGTCCATCGCCCTCCTGGTCACTGGCTAGTGACCCAGACTCTGTCCCCTCTGCTTTCAGGTTCTTCAGAACTCCGATCCACTCTTGGATCCACCCAGACACTTTTCTCCTGGTCGCCAGCAGCACTTTGCAGCAGATCGCCATAAGAACCGACGACGAAACCCGACCCCGAAAGGCACCTATGCACCCGGCTTCCCTGGGTGAGGTAACACGAGTACTCCGGTGCTCCCGTGGGTAGAGACTCTTCAAAGTCCTAGATCTCAAAGGGTTTTGTCCTAGTCCTCTTTAAAGTGTCCCTTTCCTCTATTTTCCCGATCCCGACTTTCTCCATAGAAGTTAACGGCGTATCGCGGTTGTGTATTTACACTGCACGCGTCTCCCGTGGGTCCCCTGTGTCACTACCTTGGGTGGTTCCTTGTGGTCCAAGCACTTCTAGAGGCTCTAGGCCTAGTGTCCAGTTCAGTCGTGGTTCGCATACCACTTTATTGGTATATGGTTTGGTACGCCCCTAGGGCCCAAACGTGTATTTGTGCTATTACTGTGATTTAAGATCTTATAACCTATGTACTTCGAACTCTAGCCTCATAAAGAGACTAGAGGGGTGTGTTTAGTAATAAATACATATATTTTGAATATATACCTGGTGTGGTGCTCTTTCATTTGGTCACTCAAGAGATTATAGACTGGTAAAACAAGCTGCTTTACATTCCTTCAAGACTTAGCCTGAAGGCTGCTCTCCATAGCTACCACTAGGATAGCTTTCAATAAGGTTGTCTTTAACCTACCTACCATAAGAGTCGATTTGGACTGGTGCAAGGTGCCCACTATAATTAGTGGACAGCATATGCCAGGCCAACTTCTCACATTGGTGTGCAGCGTGTGGGATTCCAGCTTGCTATTGTTTTACCAGATAATCTCAATTGAATTGATCAACTGAAAACCACTAAAGGTACCTAAGGTACATATAATTTAAGCTTAGAATATCAGTAAGTTCTACTGAACTTAGAGTTGTGTGTTAAGGGATAGCACAACCCTTTCTACAACTCAAGAGAGTTTAGTAGGCCACACTAGAGTAGGTAGTGCATACACCACACCACACTAGTAATGTCCTTAAAAGCAGGATCCAAAGATGCCTTGCAGGAAGCCATTGAGCTTCCACCCTCCAAGTATGACACACTCCCATTCTTGGAATTGAGAGCTTTGTGTAACGTGAGGAAATTAAGGACAGGCCAAAGTCCCACCACCCAACACCTCCAGGAGTTGTTGGTGGCTTATGATCTTAGTAAGTCTTCAGAGACTGAAGGGGTAGGAGCAGAGGGTGGGCCAGCAGATGAGGAAGGGGCCAGGGGTACTACTACCCCCAGCCCCCTCTGAAACTGACCAGGAGGGTGACAATGACCCTGACCTGGAAAACCCAATCCCTTCTGGGGAAGATGAAGATGAGGATCTTGAGAACCACACCTTTGTCCCCCAGGAAGGATTATGAGTGTGCTCAGAAAGTCTAGGTCTCCTTCTCAGGAGTCTAACCACTCTGGCACCTCAATAGGGAGCTCTGTTTCTTCTCACAGGAGGGAATCCTCTCATGAGAGAAGAAAGAGACTGGTCCAGTATGAGGAAACTCAACTGGAGATCAGGAAGAAGCAATTGGCTTTAGATAGAGAATCCCTAGATCTCCTTAAGGAGAGAAGAAAGTTGGGACTAGAGTCCCATGGTGGCAGCCATGTCCCTAGAGATAGGGAAAGGTCCTATGACCATAGGAACCTGAGCAAGATTGTCCCTCCTTACCAGAGTGGGGATGACATCCACAAATGGATAACTGCTTTAGAGAGGGCCTGTAAAGTACAGAAGGTCCCTCAGGAGCAGTGGGCAGCAATCTTGTGGCTCTCCTTTGCTGACAAAGGTAGAGACAAGCTCCTCACTGTTAGAGAGGAGGATGCTGATAATTACAAGGTCTTGAAGAGTGCTCTTATTGATGGGTTTGGCCTAACCACTGAACAGTACAGGTTGAAGTTCAGAGACACCCAAAAGCACAGACTCAAGACTGGGTAGACTATGTGGATTGTTCTGCCAAGGCTCTGGAAGGCTGGTTGATGGGCAGTAAGGTGTGTGACTTCTCAGGATTGTATAATCTGATAATGAGGGAGCAGATTCTTAATAACTGTCAAAACCAGCTGTTGCATCAGTACCTGGTTGACTCTGATCTGACCTCTCCCCAAGAATTGGGAAAGAAGGCAGACAAATGGGTCAGAACCAGGGTGAAGCAGAAGGTACAGAACCAAGGTGGGGAAACCAAGAAGCAAGATGCTAAGAACTCTGACAAGGGTGGGGAGAAGGGTAAAGATCAAAAGTCTTCATCAGGCCCCCAAAAATCTTCTTCTGGTGGGGATTCCCAGTCTACCAAGGGTAAAGGCCAAAGAAAACCATGGTGCAAGGTCTGTAAGCAAAAGACCCACTGGACCAGTGATTGCACCAAGTCCAAAGACTCCAGTCCAGCACCCACCAATGCCCCTAAGGCACCTGTTCCCCCTAGTACAGTTGGTGGAGGTGCTCCAGCAAAGGGTTTAGTAGGGTTCACCCTGGGAACTGAGTTGGGCTCTGACTTAGTCAGGGAACTGACTCAGGCTGTGTTAGTCTGTGATGGAGGCATGGATGTGACCTCCACTGTGAGTCCCAGTAATCTGGGCAAGTACAGACAACAGCCTTTAATCAATGGACGAGAGGCTTTGGCATTTAGGGACACAGGGGCAAGTGTCACAATGGTGACACAAGACCTTGTGCTACCTGGGCAAGTTATACTTGGTGAAATGTACCAAGTGACCAATGCTAGCAATGTCAGAACAGACCATACTCTGGCAGTTGTTAACTTCTCCTGGGGAGGGGTAACTGGCCTTAAGAAGGTTGTGGTAAGTGCAAACCTACCAGTCGAATGCTTGCTTGGCAATGACTTAGAGACTTCTGCTTGGGCAGAAGTGGAGCTCAGGACCCATGCAGAAATGCTGGGGATCCCTGCAGATGTGTTTGCTGTGACCAGGTCACAAGCTAAACTGTCTAAAACTGAACAGGCCTTGGATTCTGGAAGAATGGACCAAGTGCCTTCCAAGAGGAGGAGTAGTAGGGTTAAGGCAGTGCCTTCCCCTTGGCTCAGGAGGAAGATCAGTCCCTTGAGGGGGATGATCTCAGCCCTGAAGAAGGAACTGTCCCAGAGGAACTTGAACCTGAACAGGTTGAGTTCTTGGGGACAGGGGGACCTTCTAGGGCAGATCTGAGCCAGGAGCAGCAGAGCTGCCCCTCCCTTGAACCCCTCAGACAGCAAGCTGCTGCTGAGGCTGCTGGGAAAGCTAGTGGTCCCCATACAGTGTATTGGGATGATGGACTCCTGTACTCAGAGAGTAGAGACCCCAAGCCTGGTGCTACCAGGAGGTTGGTAATACCTTTGAAGTTCAGGGGCTTCCTATTGACCCTAGCCCATGATATTCCCTTAGCAGGACACCTGGGCCAGAACAAGACTTGGGACAGAATTGTCCCTCACTTTCACTGGCCCCACATGTCTGAAGACAGTAAGGAGTTTTGTCGCTCCTGTGTAACCTGCCAAGCCAGTGGCAAAGCAGGTGGCACTACAAAGGCCCCCTGATACCACTACCTGTGGTGGGGGTGCCCTTTGAGAGGGTAGGGATTGACATTGTTGGTCCCATGGATCCCCAAACAGCCTCTGGGCACAGGTTTATCCTGGTGGTAGTGGATCATGCCACCAGGTACCCAGAAGCTATTCCCCTCAGGACCACTACAGCACCTGTGGTGGCAAGGGCCCTCCTGGGAATCTTCTCAAGAGTGGGCTTTCCTAAGGAGGTAGTATCAGACAGGGGTGCAAACTTCATGTCTGGTTACTTAAAAGCAATGTGGAAGGAGTGTGGAGTTACTTATAAGTTCACCACACCCTATCACCCACAATGCAATGGTTTAGTTGAGAGATTCAACAAAACCTTGAAGGGCATGATTAAAGGGCTCCCAGAAAAGCTTAGGCGTAGATGGGACATACTCTTGCCCTGCCTTTTATTCGCATATAGGGAGGTGCCTCAGAAGGGGGTTGGTTACAGCCCTTTTGAACTTCTGTTTGGCCACCCTGTGAGGGGTCCACTATGCTTGGTGAAGGAAGGATGGGAGTTACCTCTCAAGCCCCCAAAGCAAGATATAGTGGACTATGTACTTGGTCTCCGCTCCAGGATGGCTGAGTACATGAAAAAGGCAACCAAAAACCTTGAGGCTAGCCAGGAACTGCAAAAGGCCTGGCATGACCAAAGGCTGTTCTGACTGTTTACCAGCCAGGACAGAAGGTGTGGGTGTTGGAGCCAGTGGCCCCAGCAGCTCTCCAAGACAAATGGAGTGGACCCCACACTATTGTTGAACAGAAGGGTGAGGTCACTTACCTAGTGGACCTAGGAACACCCAGGAGTCCCCAAAGGGTTCTCCATGTCAACAGACTTAAGCCATATGTGGACAGGGCAGACATGGGCTTGCTCATGGCTACTGATGAAGGGCAGGAGGAAGAGAGTGACCCACTCCCTGACCTGCTCTCACAGAACCCTGACGATGGGTCAGTTGATGGTGTAGCCTTGGCAGGCAGCCTCACTACCCAGCAACAAACTGATTGCAGGCAAGTCCTCAATCAGTTTAGACATATGTTTTCACTGACACCCAGTCAGACCACCTGGTGCACTCATGAAGTGGACACTGGGGACAGTCTGCCTATTAAAAACAAGATTTATAGGCAACCTGACCATGTCAGGGACTGTATCAGGACTGAAGTCCAGAAGATGTTGGAATTGGGAGTGATTGAGCCCTCAGATAGCCCTTGGGCTAGTCCAGTAGTCCTAGTACCCAAACCTCACACCAGTGGTGGGAAAAGAGAGATGAGGTTTTGTGTAGACTACAGAGGCCTCAATGCAGTCACTAGGACTGATGCCCATCCAATACCCAGGGCAGATGAGCTCATAGATACTTTGGCCTCTGCCAAATATCTCAGCACATTTGACCTAACAGCTGGCTACTGGCAGATCAGACTAGCTGATGCTGCAAAGCCCAAAACAGCATTTTCAACCCCTAGTGGGCATTATCAATTTGTGGTGATGCCCTTTGGTCTGAAAAATGCACCTGCCACTTTCCAGAGGTTGGTGAACACAGTTCTCACAGGACTGGAAGCCTATAGTGCAGCTTATCTAGATGATATTGCTGTCTTTAGCTCCACCTGGGAGGATCACCTGGTCCACCTCAGGAATGTTTTACAGGCCCTGCAAAGGCAGGCCTGACTATCAAGGCCACTAAGTGCCAGATAGGGCAGAGTCAGGTTGTGTACCTGGGCCACCTTGTGGGTGGAGGCCAGGTTCAACCTTTGCAGAGCAAGATCCAGACCATCATGGACTGGACTGCTCCCACTACCCAGACTCAGGTGAGAGCCTTCTTAGGCCTGACTGGGTACTATAGGAGATTTGTCAAGGGGTATGGATCAATAGTGACACCCTTGAATGACTTAACTTCTAAGAAAATGCCCAAAAAGGTTCAGTGGACAGTTAGCTGTCAAAAGGCATTTGATGACCTCAAGCAGGCCATGTGCACTGCTCCAATTCTGCAGAGTCCTGATTACTCCAAGAAGTTCATTGTTCAAACTGATGCATCTGAATTGGGGGTAGGGGCTGTACTGTCACAATTGAATGAAGAAGGTCAGGATCAGCCAGTAGCTTTTATTAGCAGAAGGCTGACCCCTAGAGAGAAACGTTGGTCAGCCATAGAGAGGGAGGCCTTTGCTGTGGTCTGGGCTCTGAAGAAGTTGAGGCCACACTTGTTTGGTACACACTTCCTGGTTCAGACAGACCATAAGCCCCTCTTATGGCTAAAACAAATGAAGGGTGAAAACCCCAAACTGCTTAGGTGGTCCATTTCCCTACAGGGGATGGACTTTACAGTGGAACATAGGCCTGGGAGTAACCATGCGAATGCAGATGGACTCTCTAGGTATTTCCACTTAGAACATGAAGACTTAACTGGGCAAGGTTAGTTTAATGTCCCTACGTTTGGGGGGTTGTGTAGGAGAGTAGGATCTACTTCACAGGGGTACCCCCACTTTTTGCTGATACTTCACTGGTTTTCGACATTAGTCTGGCTGGGGCCCTGCTATTCAGAACCCCAGCCTAGCTGTTTCCTCTTTAAAAGGGTCTCCATGTGCCTTAGGCACATCACTGATTGGGATCTGGAGTGCCCTTGTAAGTCCCTAGTATATGGTATACTATGTACCAAGGGCATAGGTACCTCAGAGGCCTGCCAGGGGCTGCAGCATGTATTATGCCACCCCTGGTAGGCCATCCAAACTGGCACCACAGGTCTGCTACTGCAGCCTGGGTAAGGTGGTGCATGCACCCCTTGCAGTGGTATAGGTTACCTATATCACTAAATGCATACACACATATAAACCTATAAGTCACTCCTAAGGCAGGCCTTATCAATCCTAAAGGCAGAGTGCATGGTTCCTATGTGAGAGGGTGCCCCTGCATGAGCAGGGCCCCTCTGCGGCGTTCGGAGACCATCTCTGATGCTGTTTGTAGTGCAGCCTGACCATATACTCTTAAACGCATTATATCCTTGCGGTAAAATGCTAACTATGGAATGGCTGCACCTAAACATGTCGTGTTTGGTGTCAAACATCTTGGAATACTACCCCCGCCAATCCTGGCGGCGGGGGTAGCATTCCACCCTTCTAGAGGGAAAGGCATGTTAACTCTGACGAGTCCGGTAACTTCTTTCCAGAGCCTGGCATCACAAAATGGATGCTGCTGCCACAGACACGAGTCTGGCCTCCTGCTGCTGGACGAAACTCCGGCAGGGGAGGCCTGGACAATAGGTTTCCTGTCCCAGGGAGGTGTGACCACCTCCCCAGACAGGACAATGTGTATTGGGGCTGGGCGGGAGCACTTTCGGGTGCTTTGAAGTCCTGCACTGGGGGCACATTTGGTGTCCCTGTGCATACCCCAGTTCAAACCGGATCAGGGGCTTGCAGCCCCTGCTTTGGCGCGAACTGGACAAAGGGAAAGGGGTGTAGCCACCCCTCTGCCCTGACCCACCCATAGGTGGGGCCACAGAGTAGTCCATCCCCTATTTTTAGAATAAAGGTAGGAACCCAGTCCCTAGGACTTTAGATTATACCTGGACGAAACTCTGAAACAGAATCCTGGACCTTCGACGCTCTACTCACGATTAGAGGACTGAAGAATCTCCCTTGGGGTCAAGGAGTGACTCCCTGCTTGGCAGGCACCAAAGAAGCATCTGTCCGGTTCGCATTACTGAAGCTCCCGTCGGACGCCGAAGTCATCGCATCACCAGAGGTGGATTCTCAGACTTCCCCGAGGCTACCCTGAGTCCCCAGCAAAGCTGAGGCCCGTGGCTATCGTGGGTGACTTGAGACCGTGACCCCTGGACACCGAGCACACTTGCAAGTGCACCATCTTCTGGGTCTCCCAAGAAGTCGTGCTTTGGGCTCCGAGTAGCCCTAGCCTCCAGCACCACCTGCACCGAAGATCACTGGCCCCCACTCCACGAGTGTCCTGTAAGCCAGCTCCACGTGCGGCGTCACGAGGCTCCTTCGCGGTCGCTAGCCCGTTGGCTAGTAGCCCTTACCGAAGGCCAATCTTTTCTTTACTTGGCAGTCTGGTTGCTCCAGGCCTGCCCTCACTTACCCTTGCTGGGTGAGTTCCACAGACCTTGCTGGTCTGCATCATCGACGATCTACATCTTACTCGAGACTTGCCGTTGCCAAGGCCTGTTGGGTCCAATCTGGTCGCCGACACCTCTGCACTCGACAGACATCGAGCAACAGCCCGAATCCTGCTCCTGGTCGCCGACAACGCCTCCCGGACCTCGTGGCTGAAGAGTCAAGACGACCGTCAACGAACTGGAAGCACTCGACATCGGTGGGCATCTGTCCATCGCCCTCCTGGTCACTGGCTAGTGACCCAGACTCTGTCCCCTCTGCTTTCAGGTTCTTCAGAACTCCGATCCACTCTTGGATCCACCCGGACACTTTTCTCCTGGTCGCCAGCAGCACTTTGCAGCAGATCGCCATAAGAACCGACGACGAAACCCGACCCCGAAAGGCACCTATGCACCCGGCTTCCTGGGTGAGGTAACACGAGTACTCCAGTGCTCCCGTGGGTAGAGACTCTTCAAAGTCCTAGATCTCAAAGGGTTTTGTCCTAGTCCTCTTTAAAGTGTCCCTTTCCTCTATTTTCCCGATCCCGACTTTCTCCATAGAAGTTAACGGCGTATCGCGGTTGTGTATTTACACTGCACGCGTCTCCCGTGGGTCCCCTGTGTCACTACCTTGGGTGGTTCCTTGTGGTCCAAGCACTTCTAGAGGCTCTAGGCCTAGTGTCTAGTTCAGTCGTGGTTCGCATACCACTTTATTGGTATATGGTTTGGTACGCCCCTAGGGCCCAAACGTGTATTTGTGCTATTACTGTGATTTAAGATCTTATAACCTATGTACTTCGAACTCTAGCCTCATAAAGAGACTAGAGGGGTGTGTTTAGTAATAAATACATATATTTTGAATATATACCTGGTGTGGTGCTCTTTCATTTGGTCACTCAAGAGATTATAGACTGGTAAAACAAGCTGCTTTACATTCCTTCAAGACTTAGCCTGAAGGCTGCTCTCCATAGCTACCACTAGGATAGCTTTCAATAAGGTTGTCTTTAACCTACCTACCATAAGAGTCGATTTGGACTGGTGCAAGGTGCCCACTATAATTAGTGGACAGCATATGCCAGGCCAACTTCTCACAGTTAGTGCCTGTAACTCACTGACTCTCCTGAGAGATGTGATGGCTACAAGGAAAGCAACCTTCCATGTAAGAAATTGGAGCTCACATTTATGTAGAGGTTCGAATGGAGGGCCCATTAATCTAATGAGGACGATGTTCAGATTCCACACTGGAGAGGGTGGTACCCTGGGAGGAATTATTCTTTTGAGGCCTTCCATAAATGCTTTGATGGCTGGTATCCTGAACAATGACAAATGTCTATTTTGTACACCCATCCTCCCCCTTCACACTTCCCCCTCCGCTCTGTCTCACCTTTACTCCCTCTCAATATGTTACTTATTTTTGATGTAAAGTGTAATTTGTTTACCGTTTTCTGTAACATTGTGGAACCTAATGTAAAGCGCTCTGATACCTCCGGGTCTAGCCAGCGCTATATAAAACTCTCAAAATAAAAAATAAAAAAAGTAGGTAAACTGCTATGGCAGCGAGATGCAATCTAATGGATGTGTATGCTAGATTACATCTTTGAAGATGCAGGTGGTAACATATGATGTGTTGAATGGACGCATCTAGAGGATTGATTGTGTTATTGGTACAGTATATAACAAATCTTTTCCACTTGGCTGCATAGCAGGCTCTAGTGGTGGGGCGCCTAGCCTCTTTGATAACGTTCATGCAATCAGGTGGGAGATTGAGGTAACCAAACTCTAGGACCTCAGGAGCCAGATCGCTAGATTCAGCTGTGCTGGATCTGGATGCCTGATCTCTCCACGGTTCTGTGTTAAGAGATGTGGGGAGAGGCGTAATTTTTGGTGCGGGACTACGGATAGTTCCAGCAATGTTGTGTACCATGGTTGTCTGGCCCATGTTGGAGCAACTAGAATCAGTGTTAGTGACTGCTGTTGTAGTTTGCGCACCACGCATGGAATGAGTGGAAGAGGCGGAAAAGCGTACACAAATCTGCCTGACCAATTGATCCATATTGCATTGCCTTTGGACAATGGGTGTGGATATCTGGCGGCGAAGCTTGGGTAGTTTGTGTTGTAATGTGTGGCAAAGAGATCCATCTCTGGATGCCCCCACATTTGGAAAAACGGTTGAAGAACCGGTGGGTGAAGTTCCCACTCGTGAATCTGTTGTGTTTGACGACTTAACAGATCTGCCATCTGATTCTGAATTCCTGGAAGGTGTTGGGCTAACAGGAATATGTTTTGAGGAATAGCCCACCTCCATATGGTCTGAGCTAGTTGAGAGAGCTGCAGAGAGTGCGTCCCACCCTGTTTTTGTAAATAATACATTGCTGTGATATTGTCCGTCCGGACTAACACAGCTTTGCATGAAATGTGTTTCTGGAATGATTTTAGTGCCAGAAAGATTGCAAGTAACTCCAAATAATTGATGTGGAGTAGTTTTTGTTGAGGTGTCCATGCGCCCTGTATGGTGTGATGTAGTAGATGAGCTCCCCATCCGGTGAGCGATGCGTCTGCGGTTAATCTGTGGCTCTAGGAACGATCGCCCTTTGGAAAGGTTTTGGGAGTTCCACCACTGCAGAGAGCGATGTGTGCGGCCGTCCACCAACACCAGATCTGTTAGCTGACCTAGAGCTTGGTTCCACTGACGTGCTAAGCATTTTTGCAAGGGGCGCATCTGGAGTCTTGCATGGGGGACTATGAATATGCAAGAGGCCATCATCCCTATTAGTTGCATAAACACCCGAGCTGGAAGGGAGTGGTGCGGCTGGAATTTTGTTATAAGGGCTTGCATGCTTGCTATCCTGGCTGGATTGGGGTATGCAAGGCCTCTTAAGGTGTCTATTGTGGCACCTAGATATTGTTGGATGTGGGAGGGTTGGAGGTGAGACTTTGTGAGGTTTATTGTGAACCCTAAGTCGTGAAGTAGTTGGATTGTGGTGTGTGTGTGTGTGATTTACACACTGGGTATGCGACTTGGCTTTTATGAGCCAGTCGTCCAAGTATGGGAAGACGTGAATTTGTTGTCTTCTTAAGTGGGCTGCTACGACTGCCTTTTGTGAAGACCCGGGGTGCTGTGGTGACTCCGAATGGGAGCACCTTGAACTGATAATGTTGACCGTCCACTACAAATCGAAGATATTTTTTGTGAGCCGGGTGAATGGGAATGTGGAATTAGGCGTCCTTGAGATCTATGGTGGCAAGGAAATCGCCTTGTTTGAGTAGAGGAAGGAGTTGTTCAAGAGTGACCATATAAAAATGGTCCGACTGCATGTAGAGGTTTAATGGTCTGAGGTCGAGGATGGGCCTCGGGGTTCCGTCCTTCTTTGGAATGAGAAAATACAGTGAGTAGACCCCTGTGTTTTGCTGATGCAGGGGAACTGGTTCTTTTGCATGTTTTTGTAGGAGGGAAAGTACCTCGTTTGAGAAGCGTTAAATGGTCTGCTGACATTGGACGCTGTGTGGGTGGTATGTTTGGAGGAGTTGAAGTGAGTTCCAGGCAATAACCAGATTGGATGATTTGTCTCACCCACCTGTCCGTGGTAATGGTGTTCCAGACAGGTAGGAACTGTAGTAATCTTCCCCCGACCGGAGTGGAATGGTCTGGGGGGAGCGGAGGGAAGTCATTGTTTGGAGGCCGTACGGGTATTGACAGTTTTGCCTCTACCTTTGTTATTACCCCTGTAGCCTCCTCTGTAATAACCTCTGGTAGAGGAGGTCTGGGTGGGATTTTTATAGGACGTGGAGGAGTTGTCCGTGGTAAAGCCTCTAGAGGCGCCCCTATAAGAGGAGCGACGAAAGGAACTTCTGGGAGTTTGGGATTGTAATGCTCCCATTGATTTGGCTGTGTCGGTGTCTTTTTTCATCTTTTCTAAAGATGAATCCACAGTAGGGCCAAATAAATGTTGTTGGTCAAACGGCTGATTTAATATGGCAGTTTGGACCTTCGGTTTGAACCCTGAAATACGGAGCCATGCATGTCTACGTAAGAGGACACTGGTATTGATGGCCCGTGAAGCTGTGACTGCGGCATCTAGAGCGCAGCGAATGGAGGTGTTTGTTAGAGTCTTGCCTTCCTGTATGAGATCATTGGCTCTTTGTTTGTATTGATCTGGAAGGTGTTGTAGCAGGGTCTCTAGTTCATCATAATGTGCCCTGTCGTGCCTAGCCAGTAACGCTTGTGTGTTGGCAATTCGCCAAATATTAGCTGCCTGGGACGCTGTTCTTTTACCTGATGCGTCCAGGAGCTTTGACTCCTTATCAGGAGGTGGAGCATCGCCTGGGGTTTGGGAGTTAGCCCTTTTCCTGGCGTTGGAAACCACTAGGGAATCTAAGGGAAGTTGCCCTTTAATGTAAACAGGGTCAGCTGTGGCAGACTTCTATTTTTTTTCTACCCTGGGGTTAATGACTCTAGCCCTGACAGGATCTTTGAAGACTTCAGGAGCATCCTTGATTACCCCTTTTAGCATTGGGAGAATAGAAGTGGACCTTTGAGATGGTGCGAAAGTGTCCAGAAGAAAGTCTTCCTCTATAGGGTCTGTATGTAGATCTACACCGTGGTATTCTGCAGCTCTATGTATGAGCTGAGTGAATCCTATGGTGTCCTCTGGAGGGGATGGTCTAGATGGGTAGACCTCATCTTGTGGCGTATCGGGAACATCTGGTGTACCATAGTTGTACCATGGATCATTAGGAGTATGAGGATGACTGGGCTCTCCTAAGGGTTGGTCATCACCTTCGTACTCAGAAGGATCCTCATCATCCTGAGGTGGAGGAGATTCTGAGGGTACTGGAGATGGAGTAGGAGAGATGTGGTGTGGAGGAGGGGGTGGAGAAGGGATCCAAAAAGGGGATGTGGCAATGTCTCTTTTTTTGAGAGGAAGTGGAGCTGGTGCAGGTTTGTCCAATTTCCTTTTTCTGGAAGGACTAACCACAAGGCGACCTGTATTTGGGTCAATTTCCAGTATTTGTTGGGTTGGATCAGGTTGGGAAAGCTCCTCCTGTGAAGTGTGGTGCTTCGGCATCGATTTTTTCGGTTCCGAAGGTTTGTGTGGCACCAATTTTGGAGTTGTTTTGGATTCTTTAGGTTTCGGAACGGGAGTTTTTAATCGGTTCCGTCGGGGTCTTTGGAGCCGGTACCGGTAACTTTTTCAGGTCCGAAGGTAGAGTTCCAGCTGTTTTGGGAACTGGATGCTTACTCGATTCCGATGGTTTTTTCGGAGTCGAAGGTTCGGTGCCGAAGGCGTCGACGCCGAACCTGGCTTTGGTGCGGGTGTAGACTTGTCTTTTGGTTTCGGTGCCGGGGAGGGGGTGTCGGCACCGAGGGTAGGCTGGCTTGAGCCCGAGCGGCCTGAAGGCTTATTTATTGACTTCTTAGCCGACCCAGAGGGTGGGGGGTGGGAAGTTTTGTCCCGGTGTGCACCTAGGCCCGAAGGTGAAGGTGGTACCGAAGCCTTTGCCGGAATGGATGATGGGGAGGGGTCGACGTCAGTACTTACGACCCGTTGCCCAGGAGTGATGTCTTCGACGTCGGAATCATCGGCTTCGGAGGCGCTGATGAGGCCCTCTTTAAGTTGTTCCTGTTCCGGTACGTCAACGCCTTCCTGGAAGATATCGTCCGGTATGGATGTCGACGATCGAGCCATGTTTCTTTGAGCTCGACGATCCCGTATGGTTTTTCTCGAGCGGAAAGAGGCGCAAGCTGGACAGTCTTTGGCCTCGTGCTCCGGCGAAAGGCAGAGGTTACACACCTCGTGAAGATCGGCGTGGGGAAACTTGGATCCACATTGAGGACACTTTTTAAAGGGAGTCCTTTCCATGAGCCAAAAGGCCTGGTGGCGCAGGTAGGCCCGAAGGCCTGCGTCGACGACTGGAATCGAAGACTTCGAGTTTGTAGAGATGCGAGTCGAAAGGGGAACGCGATCGAAAACAATACCGACGAAAGGGTGAAGGATTGCGCGTCGAAAGTTAGAACGGTGTCGACACCGAACTGGAGCGCGACGAAACACATCCTAACCCGATGGCGGAAAAAACAATCTGAAGATGGAGTCGATGCCCATGCGCACTATTGTCCAAAGGAGGAGTCACCTATCTCGTGACTTCCAAAGACTTTCCAATACAACAACAAAGTGCAAACATCCGGGCCCAACACCAGATGGCGATCTATGCACAGTGTGCGATCTGCAGCTCATATGCCTCGAACATATATACATATATATATTCACTGAAAAAACCATAGGTTTCAGGGGCGTTATAGTTAGTTGGACATTTCACTCGTACAAAACCATAGAAATTCCCCCGTTATAGTTAGTTCAGCTAACTATAACTCGTGCATCCCGCAATGCACTGCTGATGACGTCACATATTACATCACTCATGACATGGTCAGTGACATCACTGATGACATCACTGATGACATCTCAAATGACATCACTGATGACATCACTGATGACATCATCCTTGTGATAGAGTGGCAGACCTCCTCTCACCCTAATATAACCTTTGATACACACACTCAAAAATACAAACTAACATTTTCAAAACAATGGACATACCAATACCAGTTACAACACACCTATTCAGTAATTCCAAGATCTACACACACATCCACTCATTCACCAACAGTCCCTATACAGTCACTCATACATATACTCACTCATCATATGTACTCATACACCTATACATCCTGTTACACACCGCCACTCATCCATAGAGTTACTCACACACACAGTCACACATGCAAACAAAGTATCAAACATCCATTTACTTGCATATACAGTTACACACACTACCACACTTACTTCTAGAGAAACTTACACATACTTACTCTCTTAAACAATCACTTATAGAAACACCTACTTATTTGTACAGGAACTTCTTCCTATCTCTCACTCTCACATATACTCACTTATATACACCAATACTCACATATACTAGTTTAAAACATATGTAGTTACTCATAAAGACACTATTGAGACAGTCATTCACTCACTAACACACCCATACACATACTCATCCACCTATACAGTCCTGCACACATGCTGTCTTCAACACATACAAACAGTGAGTCACTCATTCATGCATCTATGCACTAAGTAATACCCCCACCGAACCATACAGACACTCAGACACTCATACTGATACTCAAAAAACCAACTAATAACCCATATAGACACTCATGTAGCTACTCACCAACCCATGCAGCCACTTTTACACAAAGTGAGAGACTGATACAGATATTTTCATATTTAAACATTACTCACTAACCCATGTAATCACTAAGATACACTTAGTCAGTTATACAATCAATTTTACAAAAAGAAATCATCCATTTAGACACTTATATACCCATTTATTCTTCCATCGACCTTGAGATATACATATATAAAACATATTTAATTTTCAGAAAAACACACATTCACTGGATGATGTCATCAGTGATGTCATGAGTGATGTCACTGACCATGTCATGAGTGATGTAATATGTGACGTCATCAGCAGTGCATTGCGGGCGTGCGAGTTCTAGTTAGCTGAACTAACTATAACGGGGAATTTCTATGGTTTTGTACGAGTGAAATGTCCAACTAACTATAACGCCCCTGAAACCTATGGTTTTTTCAGTGACTTTCTAAGGTTTTTTAAATGCTAATTTCTAACTATAACGTGCCTGAAACCTATGGTTTTTTCAGTGAATTTCTAAGGTTTTTTAAATGCTAATTTCTAACTATAACGTGCCCGATACCTATGGTTTTTTTCAGTGAATATATATATATTTATTATACTATGTATACATGTGAAAATGTCTCGGTCCCCGGTTTGCCTCGGTGGCACGGAAAAAATGGGTGGAACTGACGTCAGCACGCCGACGAGGTCCTCTTATGGCTCCGATAACGTCATACGGTGTCGCGAGCGGAGCCGTGCTATTATGACGTCCTCGTTGACGTGGGAGAGCTAGGAAAGAATTTCCGTGGAATGCTGGTGCAGGGGATATTCACCTAAGTGTTCAGGCTAGTCCTTTGGGAGCAACTGTTTATGTTGCCACTCCAGAAACCGAAACCAGTGATCAGAGGGCAGAGGCCCTGCAGATGGCACACGAGGTGGGATGCCCAGTCGTGTGCACCGGCGGGGCAGCGAAGTGACAAGCACCACAACCCACAAAAAAGGTAACGAGGGCACTGAATAACACAGGATCTTCTCTTTGTATCTGGCAGGAACAACGAAGTTAAAATGCCCTAGTACCAAAATGTAGAATTAGTGCTACAACGGTCTTCAAGAGGACCTACGATGCTGCTTCTGCCTCCCGTACACTGGAGGCGGCACATGGGTCACGCGGTACGGTCATACTGCGGTGGGACGCACACTCGTTGACCTCTCATGGCACTGCTCCACACTTCAGGGAGGACGCTTTCCATTAGCTATGTTTTCTGATGATATGTCGCGCCGGCCCCGTCCAACAACAGAACTCCTTTAGATCCAAACAGACTCTTCCACTCTCTCACCGGAAGTGAAACCAGGCCACGCGGACACTTTCACAATACAACAGCCGGGAATGCACTGTTCGGTAAAAAAAACACATTCCTTCCTCCTAATTAATCAAATAAACGTCTCACTGAAGAACAGGGGCCAGCTTCGATCGGTAAACAGCCGTTACAACGACTTTTTTACTTTGCGATACCATTACAACGCATGCATTACCACGCATGCATTGTACATCACAATGTCATTACTACGCATTTTTTTAGAACGCATGGTCATTTACCACGCATGCCTTTACAACAAATTTTGTTGTAAAGGTATGTATGGTAAATGACCATGCGTTCTAAAAAACATGTAGACGATCCATGTGGTTGTAAGGAAACAGAGGCTGTTCCGTTTCCTCACAACGACGTGCACCGCCCCTCAGAGACGACGTGAAGCAGGAACCACGAGGAGTGAGAGGTAAGGGGGATTGGGCATGGGGTGGGGGTTTCTTTTCTAGGGTAGTGCAGTGGTGTTTGGGTGGTGTAGGGGGTCGTGCTGGGGGTAGTGTTTTAGGGTTTAGGGTAGTGCAGTGGTGTTTGGGTAGTGTAGGGGGTCGTGCTGGGAGTAGTGTTTTAGGGTAGTGCAGTAGTGTAGGGGGTCGTGCTGGAGGTAGTGGTTTAGGGTAGTGCAGTGGTGTATGGGTAGTGTAGGGGTCGTGCTGGGGTAGTGTTTTAGGGTAGTGCAGTGGTGTTTGTGTAGTGTAGGGGGTCATGCTGGTGGTAGTGTTTTAGGGTTTAGGGTAGTGCAGTGGTGTTTGTGTAGTGTAGGGGGTCATGCTGGGGGTAGTGTTTTATGGTAGTGCAGTGGTGTTTGGGTAGTGTAGGGGGTCGTGCTGGGGGTAGGTTTAGGGTAGTGCAGTGGTGTTTGGGTAGTGTAGGGAGTCGTGCTGGGGGTAGCGTTTTAGGGTTTAGGGTAGTGCAGTGGTGTTTGTGTAGTGTAGGGGGTTGTGCTGGGGTAGTGTTTTGGGGTTTATGTTAGTGCAGTGGTGTTTGTGTAGTGTAGGGGTAGTGCTGGGGGTAGTGTTTTAGGGTTTAGGGTAGTGCAGTGGTGTTTGGGTAGTGTAGGGGTTCATGTTGGGGGCGTCTTAGGGTTTAGGGTATGGCAGTGGTGTTTGGGTAGTGTAGGGGGTCGTGCTGGGGGTAGATTTAGGGTTTAGGGTAGTGCAGTGGTGTTTGTATAGTGTAGGGGGTTTAGGGTAGTGCAGTGGTGTTTGTGTAGTGTAGGGGGTCATGCTGGGGTAGTGTTTTAGGGTTTAGGGTAGTGGAGTGGTGTTTGTGTAGTGGGTAGTGTTTTAGGGTAGTGCAGTGGTGTTTGTGTAGTGTAGGGGGTCATGCTGTGGGTAGTGTTTAGGGTAGTGCAGTCGTGTTTGTGTAGTGCAGGGGGTCGTGTTTTAGGGTATAGGGTAGTGCAGTGGTGTTTGTGTAGTGTGGGAGGTCATGCTGGGGGTAGATTTAGGGTTTAGTGCAGTGGTGTTTGGGTAGTGTAGGGGTAGTGCAGTGGTGTTTGGGTAGTGAAGGGGGTTGTGCTGTGGGTAGATTTAGGGTAGTGCAGTGGTGTTTGGGTAGTGTAGGGTGTCGTGCTGGGGGTAGTGTTTTAGGGTTTAGGGTAGTGCAGTGGTGTTTGGGTAGTGGAGGGGGTAGTGTTTTAGGGTAGTGCGCCCAACCAGCCACAATATCCGTGGACAAAGGGGATCCTGACTCTTTGGAACGCTCAGTCAATTGAATAATTTGGGTCAAATGCCCTACCACATCCAAGACCCATCAATTCCTTTCTTGGGATCCCTCATATACTTGGAGAAAAAGGTACATAGTTTCTCATCAATTTCAGGCGTGTGTGTGCCACCTTCCCCTTCAGTGAGGGCCTGGGGCATTCTCCCCTCATCCTATTCCTGACCTCCCTTTCAAGGGGTTGATGGATTTTCCCCACCACATACTCTGCCACTTTGGCGTCAGGTGTCCACTCCGCCGACCTAGGATGGTAAATTTGGGTAGGCTCGAACATGTCCGAGTGGACCCCGTCCCCAACCGGGGACTGAGAGGAGTGGGACTCTGGACGCCAGGGACGCCCCGAGTCCTTATCCTCATTGGAGGAGAAATCGTCCTCCGATACACCCTCTCCCTCTAAGGGAAACCCGCCGTCAGGGTCTACAATAGCGGTGATAGTGTCGCAATTTTCTCCGGGTCCCTCCTCCTCCCGGCAGGGTGCATGTTTTAGCGTTCGCGCACTCTTGAGGAAGGTCTCCGTAAGTTTATCAAATCCTTCCAAGTGCCCCGCGTTATGCTTAACGGCCCTTTTATTCCCCATCTGGGAGCTACTGGGACCCGCCACCACCAGATCTGGGTCACTGAACACCCCAGGGATGCTTTTCGCCAGCTTATCAACCTGATCCCTAAGAGGAGCCAGCGCCCTAGAAATAGCCAGAGAGAGGGCTTGGTCCACTGCTGGAGGGAGAAGTTGGGAGGCCATTCCTCCTCCACTTCCTGGTAGGAGGAGTAAAAATGGTCTTCCGGAGAAGACATGATAGCAGAGGGTGTGAGCACAGAACAAATGCCCTTAAAATCCTTAAGGCAGCCCCCTCGCCGGTGCTCCAACAGCTGGGCTTTCCCCGAAGCGGTTATAAGAATAGACTGAGGCGCAATACCAATTACCACCACCAGGTGGCGCTGGTCACTAACGTGGCCGTGTGGGGAAATCACCGCGTAGCGGTGTCACAATTAGGCGAGGGTTGGTCGGGAATCAAGCGGACACTAAAGGAGTGACCGGATTCCCAAACGCGCGTAAAGACCAGCAGGAGCGCTCGACGGAGCTGCCTCGCTCAGACCAGACGCGCATGACAGGATCTCACCGCACGCAGAGCACACAGCGGGAGAAACTGCGAGGGGGAGAACGCGCTCGGGCAAGAGCCTGCTGCGCAGGGAATATGAAACAATACCAAGGCAATAATGCTAATAACGTGCACAAGAAACCGCTATACAAACAGCAACAACGTCAGATTAAGCCAAGAATGTAAGGAATGCACTTAACTGACGAGCAGTGAAGAAAGAGGAAGCGGAAGGGACATCACGATATTATATACGATGGACTGTGATATGATTGGACTATTTTTGCCTTGGAGACTACCCCAATGGGTACATGGGTTGTGTAGTCTTTTGTTTAATGATTGTTGTGTTACGTTTTCTTTGAACTGCTATGCAAATAAAGTGAGGAAAGATATGCATAATCCTCGCCTCCGTCCTGCCATAGAATTCATTAAACTTTATTTGATCTGATTTAGAAACATAGATCATAAAAGTGTACATAAAAACAGTAAATCCTCTTTCCTAATACAATACAGTGAGAATTAATTAAAACCAGTAGGTAAAAACGGGTGTTACAAAGCCCGGTTCAGAACAACTTCATGTTAACAGAATCGTAAAGTTCAATGTTTCGCAAGATCAATCTCATGTACTTCGTGCAAAATACGCAATAAGGGGTCCAAGTAAGATGTAACGCTCCAATACCTGACCAGTTTGCACTATATAAAACTGCAGAAAAACTAAAAATAAAAAGTGTTTTGCACACTGTCATTGGGCTATATGTGGGCTACATCTGGGTGATATTTGTGCTACATTTGGGCTCTTTTTTCTCTGGTGGCCATCTTGGGAGACTTATTTGTTATGAAGTTTCCTAATTTCGTCATTTACTGCAGTCTCCTCCGTAGGAAATGCTTTCAGTTTTTTACTTTGATTCCATCAAGAAGGCATTCAGATGTGTCACACATTTGCCATAAATTCAGAATGTTAGCACTCTAGTTGTTCATTAGATCACTGTAGTAAAGCTACTGCTCACCAGGGAGTTAACTGGAAGTCTACTGCTGGTATTGAAAGTGATTGTTTCAGTCTGCATGTCAGAATTTTCTAATGAAATAGAAGAGGATTTGAGATCTCACTTAAAACATGCCCTAAATTTTCTTTCTGCAGCACTAACCATAATTTCTATGGCAAAATGAACCCCCTCATTTTGTTCCTTTTTAAATTAAATGTTTTAAGTGTTACCAGTTTATTCCAATCAAGATGGCTTCAGGTGGGCCATACTTTTATCATAAGTAAGACTGTTAGCGCTCTAGTTGTTATTTAGAACACTCTGGGAAGCTGCAGTAGAACACAAAGGAATCAACTGACAGTCTCTGCCCTTGTTGGATGTACATGTTTTACTGAGAATGTCAGACTTCCTTCTCACATGACTGAGAAAGATAATGTGAATTTACAGAAAATATGCTCTCATTTTAGCTTCTGGAGCACCTTCCAAAACTGTATGGGACAAGCATGTGAAAATAGTTCTCTCAAACATGATTCATAATATCCCAGCAGAAGGTTTTTCACAGGGTAAAATCACCTAAGAACACACCACAATTCCTGAAATTAGTATGGTACCATCAACAAATGAATTCTAATGTAACAAAAGTCTGTTATCACCCTTTATAGTTCTCCTTTTGGTAACCCTTAAAATCTTCGATTCACTACAAGGCATTTCAATGGGGTACTATCATTTATATTGGTCCCAAGATGGCTGCCAGCAATTCCAGGATGAAGTGCTGACAGCCAATCAGATCTCACGATGACGTGTGGTTAGGCTCCGCCCAGATAGATATGTTTTCTTTTTCAAATTTCTCAGGAACTACTGAACGGATTTACACCATTTAACAAAAGGGTTCTTTCTGAACCAAGAACTACCTCTTTGCCAAATTTGGTGTAATTCCGTTCAGCAGTTCGGGCTGTAGCCGTGTCTAAAGTTTCCTATGGAAAATTGCATGGGGAAAACACGTTTTGGGACCCCCCTTTTTTCTCGGCCCCCGCTTGCCGAATCACCCCGAAACTTTCAGGATAGGAGCAGACCGGAGCGCCCCACAAGTTTTGAAAATTTCGCGAAGATTCATCAACCGGCGCCAATGTTATTGGAAATAGAATGTTGTGAATTTCCTATGGAATATAGGTCCCAACTATAACTACCTACTGATATATATATATATATATATATATATCTTTCGGACCTCTTGCAGGACGTCCAATATTATCTGCTTGGATTTTATTTCATGTATATTCCAATATATATATTATACCGTTTGTTTTCCTGCAAACCACATGCTGTACTCCAAAGCGAAGGGCGCGTCGCCGTATAGACCTCACAGGAATGGTCCAAATAATATTCCCAACACAATCCTCTCACAAGGAAGACGACGCCATGTGCGATTGCCAATGTTCTTTATTGTCAAGCCGCCATTAATGGCGGCTTGACAATAAAGAACATTAATGGCGGCTTGACAATAAAGAACATTGGCAATCGCACATGGCGTCGTCTTCCTTGTGAGAGGATTGTGTTGGGAATATATATACATATATATATTCACTGAAAAAACCATAGGTTTCAGACACGTTATAGTTACAAATTAGCATTTAAAAAACCTTTGAAATTCACTGAAAAAACCATAGGTTTTAGGGACAGTTATAGTTACTTGGACATTGCACTCGTACAAAACCCGTGAAATTCCCCGTTATAGTTAGTTCAGCTAACTATAACTCGCGCCCACAATGCACTGCTGATGACGAAACATATTACATCACTCATGACATGGTCAGTGACATCACTGATGACATCACTGATGACATCTCAAATGACATCACTGATGACATCATCCAGTGACTGTGTGTTTCTGTAAAGTTTAAATATTTTTAAAATATATAGGAAAAGACGTATTGAAGAATGAGTGGGTGTCTAAGTGTCTGTATGGATGATTTAGTAGGTGCGTGACTGACTCTATAAGTGAGTGATTTAACGTATCTTACTGAATGCATGGGTTAGTGACTAAACTGGGTGTATGTCTGTATCCGTCTGTCTGTTGCTGTGTAAGTGGCTGCATGTGTTTGTGAATAGCTAAATGATTTTCTATATGAGTTATTGAATGCTTGTCTGAGTATCTGTATGGGTGCCTGAGTGTTTGTGTGGGAGGGGTGTGTGCAACTCTGTGCATAGATGTGTGAGTGGGTGATTCACTGGGTGGATGGTTTCAAGAGTGCATCTGTGATAGACTGTATGGGTGGGTAAGTGTGTGTAAGAGTGTGTTAGTGAGTGAATGTATGTCCCAGTGGTACATGTGTGAGTAACTACATATGTGAAAGGCAGTATATATGTGTGTTGGAGTATATAAATAGCTATAAGCAAGAGTGAGTGATTGTGATAGTGGCTGTATGGATGATTGTGTGCTTGTATCAGTGATTGTATAAGAGCGTAACAATGTGCTACTATTTGTATGAGTAAGTGAGCTGGTGTGTGTATAACTGTATAGGTGAGTAAATGGCAGTGTGTTTAATTATTTGCATGACTGACTAGGTGTGTGAGTATCTCTATGGATGAGTGGCGTTGTTTGAGTGTCTATATAGGAGTAAGAGTGCATATGATAGTCCTGTACTGAGTGACCGTAAGTATGAGTGACTGTACGGGTGAGTGAGTGGATGTGTGTGTGTAGACCTAAGAATCAGTGAGTGGGTATGTAGTTATTGGTGTTGGAGTGTCTATGGTTTTGCGAATGGCAGTCTGTAATTTAGAGTGGGTGTATCAAAGATTATATTAGGGTGTGAGGAGGTGCATCAGATTATCACGTGGATGATGTCATCAGTGATGTCATTTGAGATGTCATCAGTGATGTCATCAGTGATGTCACTGACCATGTCATGAGTGATGTAATATGTGACGTCATCAGCAGTGCATTGCGGGGCGCGAGTTATAGTTAGCTGAACTAACTATAACGGGGGAATTTCACGGGTTTTGTACGAGTGCAATGTCCAAGTAACTATAACTGTCCCTAAAACCTATGGTTTTTTCAGTGAATTTCAAAGGTTTTTTAAATGCTAATTTGTAACTATAACGTGTCTGAAACCTATGGTTTTTTCAGTGAATTTCAAAGGTTTTTTAAATGCTAATTTGTAACTATAACGTGTCTGAAACCTATGGTTTTTTCAGTGAATTTCAAAGGTTTTTTAAATGCTAATTTCTAACTATAACGTGCCTGAAACCTACGGTTTTTTCAGTGAATTTCAAAGGTTTTGTAAATGACAATTTTTAAATGTATTAATTGTTATATTAATTTTTTTCATACTGATTTACTACATTTTTAGAAACAATTTTTTTTTACATATTTTATTTGTCAAATTACATTGTAATTACATTATACATTACATTACAAAAAATACTTTCTCAGAATGAATTACTTTAGTTTAAATACTTTGCAGATAGGCAATAGACTTAAGTACAGTAGTTACAGTTGTTGCAATGGGCAACACATTTTCAAACACAATGCAACATTCAGCTCAATGTGAATTTCTAGTTAAATGCAATTAGTTACTTTATGGATTACTTTTGTAACCACAGGACTGGATCCTAGATTCAGTCCTGGTACATCTCCTGTAAACAGTTGAGTAAAAGCGTTTTGGTTACAGTCGTGATTTTTAAGGAATATTATTGTATTTTAAAAGTTGACACTTTGAAACTTTTTCTCATAGAATCACCAATGTTATCCTATGGAAGGAAATTCACTTAGCAGGTAAAAACTGTTATCGTTACTTTTTCTTACTCAGTGTTGGATCCTGGATCCAGCACTGGTGCATCTCCTGTAAACAGTTGAAAGAATGCGTTTAAGTCATACAGGCGATTTTTAAGGAATATTTGTAGTTTGTGAAAATCAACACTTTGAAACTTTTTGCTGAAAACCAGTCAATGTTAGCCTATGAAGGAAATTCAAGTTACCGGTAAGTACGGTTAAAATTACTTTTGAGGATCAGTACTGGGCTGAAACATGCAGCACTGAGGTCTCTCCTGATAACAGGTGAGTAAATCGGAATTCGTATTTCGGCTGATTTTAGAGGAATATTTTAAAGTTCCAAAACTCCACACTTAGAAGAATTTCCAAGTGAAACCAGTCAATGTTAGCCTATGGAAGGAAATTCAAGTTACTGGTAAGTACGGTTAAAATTACTTTTCAGGACCAGTACTGGGCTGAAAGATGCAGCACTGAGGTCTCTCCTGATAACAGGTGAGTAAATCAGAATTCGGATTTCGGCTGATTTTAGAGGAATATTTGTATGTTTCAAAAATCAACACTTAGAAGAATTTCCAAGTGAAACCAGTCAATGTTAGCCTATGCAGGAAATTCAAGTTACCGGTAAGTACGGTTAAAATTACTTTTCAGGATCAGTACTGGGCTGAAAGATGCAGCACTGAGGTCTCTCCTGATAACAGGTGAGTAAATCGGAATTCGTATTTCGGCTGATTTTAGAGGAATATTTTAAAGTTCCAAAACTCCACACTTAGAAGAATTTCCAAGTGAAACCAGTCAATGTTAGCCTATGAAGGAAATTCAAGTTACCGGTAAGTACGGTTAAAATTACTTTTCAGGACCAGTACTGGGCTGAAAGATACAGCACTGAGGTCTCTCCTTATAACAGGTGAGTAAATCGGAATTCCTATTTCGGCTGATTTTAGAGGAATATTTGCACAATGGTGAAGGGAGGGGCGGGGCCTGAGGTGACATCTTTGCAAACGCGCCCCGTGGCGCGTTTTAAGTTGGGGGATTAAGTTCCCTTGAATCCTGAGGGTCCCTAGGGGCCAACTAGACCACCAGGAACCTCCAATATGCGCCAGAGGCTGCGTTGCAGAGACGTGTAGAGAGGCCACACCCTTTTTACACCTCTCTGCAACGCAGCTCTGTGGCGCTTTCTGGATGTACCTGTTGGGCTAGTTGGCCCCCAGGGACCCTCAGGATTGAAGGGGATTTAATTCCCCATCTTAAAACGCGCCACGGGGCCTGTTTGCACACATGTCACCTCAAGCCCCGCCCCTCCCTTCACCACTGTGCAAACGCACCCCGTGGCGCGTTTTAAGTTGGGGGATTAAGTCCCCTTGAATCCTGAGGGTCCCCGGAGTCCAACTAGCCCACCATATACCTCCAAAAGCGCCATAGAGCTGCGTTGCAGAGAGGTGTAAAAAGGGGCGTGGCCTCTGTACACCTCTCTGCAAGGCAGCCCCTGGCGCATACTGGAGGTTCCTGGTGGGCTAGTTGGCCCCCAGGGACCCCCAGTATTCAAGGGGAATTCGTTCCCCCTCTGCAAACGCGCCAGGGGGCGCGTTTGCAGAGTGGTGAAGGAAGGGGGCGGGGCCTGCGGGCCCGATCGTTTTTTTTTTTTTTTTTTTTGGGGGGAGGGGGGCCGCGTGGCCCCCCTCCCGGGCCACTACTTGCCCCGGGGACCCCATCCCCCGGGGCTGGCCCTCTCGTTGGGGACTGTGGGGGGTCCCCAATCCCCCACAGTCTTGCCGGCTCCCCGTGTCCTACGGGAGCCGGCATTGCTTTACACATGGGGAGCTGCTAAGATGCAGCTCCCCATGTGGAAAGCAGTCGGCTTTGGATATTGGAAGAGAGAGCAGGTTTCCTGCTCTCTCTTCCAATATCCAAAGCAAGTTTGCAATGACAGGACGGGAGCCGCGAGGCTCCCGTCCTGTCATTGCAAACAGCAGTGTCCCGGGGTAGGCACCCGGGACACTGCAGGAGCCGGCCCTGGGGGTGGTGGTCCCCAGGGCCATCAAGGTTTCCAGGAGGGGGCCGCGCGGCCCCCTCCCATTCAGTGCACAGCCCCGGGGAGGTGGTGGTCCCCGGGGCTCTGGGGGTCCAAAACGGACCCCCATTGTAATTCTTCTTAGTGCCCCGGGAGGTGGTGGTCCCGGGGCGTGTGGGGGCTGGAGCCCCCACACAGGTTTTAATTTAAAAAAGAAGCCCCGGGGAGGTGGTGGTCCCCGGGGCTGCGGGAGGGCTCAGAGCCCTCCCGCACCATTGTACATAAAGCCCCGGGGGTGGTGGTCCCCGGGGCTTGGGGGCCCTTAGAGGCCCCCCACACATAAAATTAACCCCCCCAGCATGCCCCCGGGACTTGTGCCACCCGGGGGCCAGTGCTATCGAAGCGCGGAGACCGCGCTTCGATTTTTTCGGCAGGGTTCGCGCTCCCTGAGCGCATCCTGCCGATTTTAAAAAAAAAAAAATTTTTTTTGCCCAGGGGGTCCTTGTGGGACCCCTGAGCAAACCTAGGGGTCAGGGTGTTTCTACCCTCCCCCTTTGTGCGCTTTGCGCACTTGTTTCTGTCCCTCGGTTCTACCGAGGGACAAAATGGCTGCCAACATTTCCTGAATCGGAATGTTGACAGCCAGCTGACAGCCAATTAACATGCAGCTCGTGATCGGGAGGGTGCGCGAATCCTCCGTGCCCATAGATATATATGTACTTTTACTTTTTGATTTTCTCAGCAACTACTGAACGGATTTACACCATTTAACAAAAGGGTTCTTTCTGAACCAAGAACTACCTCTTTGCCAAATTTGGTGTAATTCCGTTCAGCAGTTCGGGCTGTAGCCGTGTCTAAAGTTTCCTATGGGAAAATGCATGGGGAAAACGCGTTTTGGGACCCCCCTTTTTCTCGGCCCCCGCTTGACGTATCACCCCGAGACTTTCAGGGTAGGAGCGGACCGGAGCGCCCCACGAAGTTTGAAAATTTCGCGAAGATACGTCAACCGGCAAGAGAGTTATTTCAAATAGAATGTCGCGGATTTCCTATGGATAATAGGTTGTAACTATAACTATCTACTGGCGACCGCCAGTAGATAATATATATATATATACACACACATACATACACACACCCCTATCACCGGGTGTGCTAAGCGGTAGGGCTTCATAACGTACACCCCTCTATATTATTTGACACTACAGGTAGCTATCTATCTATAGACCATGTAGGGTGAGCATTAGGGATGTGTTTGGGCTATTTGCTTTTTTTAGGTGTCGGCTAGACAGTGCTTGCCCAGTCTCTTCGAAACATGCTGTATCTACTTTAAGGGCTTCAGCCACCCATAGGCTCCCCATTTGCTGGCTCCATCATCGTTCTCATATTCTTTCTCCCCATGTGTCCATGGCATGCATTTGTCATGCCTCTTCCTGGGCTTAGCCATCCAGGAGAGCAGGGACCAAGTACTAGTGCCCATCCACACCTCCCATCTAATGACCATTTCAGGAACTCCTGTTTTCCTTCTGTAAGAGCCATCCTCAGAAGTGCTTCTGTTTTCACTGGCTCATTATAAGTTGATGTTTACTGTGACACCACAATTCACCAGCACACAAGTCAAAACTACAGCATAATTCTACTACACCTAATATCACTCACCACAACATAATTCAATTCCACATAATAACACTCTACTCACTAGAACATAAATACACCCCACATAAAACCAATCTATGCCACATAATTCCAATCATCATAATTTCCCTCAACGCCACAGTCCCATGCCACACAAATCAAAATGTATCCATTCCCCACCACATAATTATACAAGAACCCACATAATTAATGCAAATCAACACAATTACATAACACCACATACATACAATCCACACAACATAATGCCACATCACACCACAAAATTCAACTCCACTACATAACACTCCAAACACAAAATACCATACCACATAATTACTCGCCATAACACAATCCCACCACATGATCCCAATAGATTAAATACCACATACTTACTATCCACATAATTCCACTGCACACAATACCACATAATTCCACTTCACACCACATACATCCACTCCATAACACAAGTAAAAAAACCTTTACATTTACAACGCCAATAGCTCTAACTCTCGCAAATGCAAGACCTATTGCATTTACAATGCTCGTTTTACTTGGGCCTCCATAGATAAAGAGCTATTCAACCAAAAGCCTAGGCTCTTTATAGGGGAAGAAGGGGTTGGCAGAGTTCCCAGGTACTCTGGCCATCCAAGGGTTGTTTGCTGTGTTAGCTTATTACCTAAAATCATCACCTCGGTTTTATCTCTCTTCAATTTAAGTGAGCTGTTAGCCATCCACCGTGCAACTTTCTCTAGACAGGGTGCCTGTTGTTGTGAACCTGTCCCTGGGGAAAGGGAGACAACCAGTTGGGTGTCGTCAGCATAGGAGATAATTGGCACTCCAAAATCCTTGACAATGTCTGCCAATGGGCACTGATAAATGTTAAAAAGTGTGGGGCTCAGTGCAGAGCCCTGTGGAACCCCACACTTCAAAGGGAAGACATCTGAATAACAGGGGGTTCGCAAATTTGAAAGGACATTTCTTTTAGGAATGAGGAAAGCCGGTTCAGAGCACCACTTTTTATTCCCATTTCACTCGTCCTGAGTACCAGGGTCTCATGGTCAACTGTGTCGAAAGCTGCACTGAGGTCGAGCTGCACAGAGGTCGAGAAGGATAATGGACACGGAACCTCCTTTGTCCAGCAGTATTTTTAATTCCTCCGTTATTGCTAATAATGCGGTTTACATACTATGTTAAGGACGGAAACTGGTAGGAGTGGGGTCGAGAAGAGATTTCTCCTCCAGGAATAGAGAAAGGTTTTGATTGATATGTTATTCTAGTACCTTCTCCATGGCTGGAAGCAAGGAGATAGGTCTGTAGGGGCCGGGACATGCTGGGTCAAGGCTGAATTTATTTAGCAGAGGCTTGACCACTGCAAGTTTCCAAGCTTGGGGACTACTCCAGTGGAAAGGGATAGATTCAAGAGATCCAAAAGTGTGGGAAAAATCTCTTGTGCTCCTTATAGCAGAAGGTGTGGTGGCGCCGGGTCCAAAGGGGATCCCGATTTAACTTTACCAAATAATGCTGGAAGAGACTCAATTGTGACAGAAGGGGGGGTTGCGATACATGTCATCGCTTCGTACAAAACAGGTGTCTCCGTCAGGAAAGACCAGGCTTTTTTTGTCTGCTATAAATAACAGACTTTATCTTGGAAGTATGCCGCAAGTTCATTGCAGTGCGCTACTATGGCGGGAGGCGGCGTATTTTCAGCTTTTGGAGTGGTAAGCTACTTGCCATACACTACTAGTACTGCACCTAGGGAGTCTGTGTGCGCACACACAAGAAGACAATACTGGTGCTACTACTGCAGTTAATGTGCACACAGTACTACAGGCCACAACAACACTCAGTATTGCACCTAGTTTATGCAAACACACTCTCTTATTATAGTAGCCAGAGTAAATAACACACACTGCAGCAATACCCGACCTCTCCCACACTGCAGCCATGGCCACTATCAGCCCAGCAACCTTCGTGCTGACCCCCAAAAGCCTGAGGGCAGGGAGAATGCAACATAATACCAGCTGTGGACTTTTACCAATAATAATAAAACATTTATAAAGCGCATGGTTACACCAGCTGGTGTGTCCCCACGCTAGGAGCTACTACTACAGTAAAGATCGGTAGGAAGGGTAAGAAAAAGGGTGACTAGAAAGCCGTGCCATAGGGGCGGTTAAGAGTCCAGAAGCTCACAGCTGGAAGAGCCAAGTTTTCAGTCCTTTCCGGACGGGGTTTTCAGATGGTTCAGCTCGGAGTATAGAGGGTAATGTGTTCCAGTTCTTGGCTGCCAAATAGCCGAAAGAGCGCGCACCCATTCTTGCTCTTTGAATTTGTGGAACTTTAAGCAGGTTAGCCCCCGTTGATCTCAGGTAACGTGTCGGGTTATAAGGGATGAGAAGATCATTTAGGTAACTAGGTCCTTTACCTTGCAAAATTCTATGGCAGAAGCACAGGGCTTTAAAAAGAATTATTTTATTTACGAGCAGCCAGCGTAAGGGCTTTCGCCGAGGAAGCTCTCTTCAGTAGATTAAGAACTAGATTTAGAACTATACATAATAAATACAATGCGCTCAGGCTCCACACGCAATCCCTCGCGGCCATTTCTCGGGCTGTGTATGGTATTTTCCAGAGCATGACCCCATGCACGCTCACTGCTTACTGGCAGCATGATGTGATGGGGAACGAGGGACACTGTTCCACAACGGGTCCCGGAACACAACCTTCTGCTAAAGGTATGACTACACCTACAGCTCACTCAAACCCCCTACTCACCTCCTGGGGGCGACAGAGTTGGTGGTGGAAAACATGAGACATTAGCAGCCATGCACTTATCGATAGGAAGGCAAGCAGTGTCACATGGACGAGAGAAAGCAATGTGGGTGGGGGTATAGAAGCACATAATAATAATTCCTATTTGTAAAGCGCAAACATATCACCCCTTAAGGTTTCAAGGCGCTGGGGGCGTCGGGGAGATTAAGTGAGCGATTGCCCAGAGTCACATGATGCTGAGCGGACATGTCGCTGGGGATCGAACCGGGAGCCCCGTGCTCCGGAGGCAGCTGCTCTGGCCGCTGCACCACACCTCACACATGAACGAGAGAAACCAATAGGGTGGCGAGACAGCAACGTGAAAGCGCAAAGGTGCACACAAACATTTCACGAGAGAGCAACACGGCATAAGGAGGTGGGGTGGGGAGAGAAGCATACAAGAGAGCTGGAAACATGCACCCTCATGCAATGCTTCATGGAAAAGGAAAAAGTAGCTCCCTGAAAATGAGCAGTCTTAACAGAATAGGAGCAGCTGAACGGATTTATAGTAAAGAGGCTATGCTCCACGTGAGGGATGAACACAAGCTGGATGGGCTAATACAACTAAAGCCTGCCAATAGAAAGAAAGAAAACGTAAATGACAAAACGGCCAATGGTAAGCAAAGGGAGGAACACATTTAAAGGTCATCTTTCAGCATGTCCCCAAGACGTCCTTCACAACCAGACAGCTGTGCTATCTGGTAGACGTGGACCTAAAAAGGGCCCAGCACTGGAGGGGAACAACTGTAGAATTTAAAGGAGTTGAACAAAAATTTTGCCTAATGGAATTTCGAGGCCACACAGCTGAATTAAACCAGTCTGAGTAATTTTACAATGACCCCACAAGTATGCCAGTGCATTTTGAGAGATGCATACATAACCAAACACAAACCAGCCAATAGAACTGCATCTTACAAAAGCTGTCAAGACTGCTCTGAGCTCTTCTTTATTGACATGAACTCGGAGCATGGCCTTCACACTTAGGCTTTGAAATGGTTTTGGAGTGGGAATGTTTTACTTCCTACTTTTACAAGATGAGTATACAATGATATCTTAAGGAATAAGAAAAAGAGTTATTACCGAATCGGCATGAGAAAAAGGTTACTTACCATGGAAACATCTGTGTATGGCATGTAGTGCCGTAGACTCATGTGCTGGGGTTGGATGTTTGCAAGTTGTCCTATTTCGAAGAAGTCTTTCGAGTCCTAAGCTGCAGTACGTCTCCCTTAGTTGGCATTGTGTACAGGCCTGAAATCCACGCTAGAATGTTTTCCGCACAGTGGGTGAGAGTAGTATAGAATGGTGACTGAACACTATAGGATGCACATGGGTACTGCATGAAGAGGGTCATAACTGAAGGGGGGGGGGGGCGTGGCCAGGCAGCCAAGATGGCAGATGCAATCTAGAGGAGCTCTGCGACCAGCCCCTATTATCCTGAAGTTTCCCCTGGTTATGAGAAGCGATCCATAAACAACCTGATGGCGGAAATATGCTAGAACATCGGCACTCCTGACAGTGAGGAAAGTACTTATCGGCGGGAATGTGAATCGGCATATATCGATGGAAAACCAGAGGCGGACGAGGGGCAGCCATGCAGTGCCTGCGAAACACTCGCCAGCAACCGATCACCACCAGGTTGGCAACAGAGAAACAGCAGGCGATAAAGGGCCTGCGAACGCAACTACAGAGATCCAACCCGCAATGCACTCCGCGAACAGCGACTTGGCACAGAACCTGGAACGCGGTTGCTGCCCGTGAAGACGGGGAAGGGCCTGACCTGCGGTCTTGGCCCTGGACTGTCTCGGCCCAGTCACAGCAAGAACCCCTTGGAGCCCCGGAAGCCGGACCGGGCCTGGGCTAAAGACACTCTGATCCGAGTGGCGGCGGTGTGCCGCGTCTCCTCTCACCTCCGGTCTACAGCAAATGGGAGGCGGTCCTGCGGCACTGGCAAAGTAATCTCCAGCAGCCGATTACGAGTAGGCTGAGGCCAGGAAGCAACAAGCGGAATTGAGCCTGAGACTGTACCTAAAAAGATCCAGCCCGCAACACACCCAGCGGGTGGCAATCTCCGGCAGGGCTGGAGAAGCGATTGATGGCGGTAAGGAGGGGGGACCCGATGTGCAGCCATAATCCTCGGCTGACCCGACCCGACTGCAGCGAAAACCCCCCCTAGAGCTCCGGATGCCAGATCTGGCCTGGGACACAGAGCATACTGAGCCTGGCGGCAGCGATAAGCCAAGTCTCCTCCCGCCTCGTCAGCGAAACTGTGGGGAGACCAGGCAAACACTGCAGCGGCCTACACATGCCTGAGGAGAGGCGCAGCGCGTGACCGATTACATGAGGAGCAGGTAGGGAACCCACCTATTCCACTGAAGCCGGAGGTAGCTAGAAGAGGTCCGGGGGCCGGTTCAGGCCTAGGCCTGGGCCTGGGATTGCGGTGTACCGGGAGGCACGAGTTGAGATAAACACACAAGCAGAGAGGATGAGCCACTCTACCTAACTGAGGCACTAAGACGGCACTGGATTAGCTCTCACTGAAACTGAAAACTAATTCTCCTGGCACTGCTACACAAAATCATGGCAGAGGAGATGTCCACGAGGTGCCCCAGACCTGAGAAACACTCATACTAAATGACGATCCCACCACCGACCCCTTGCACTGAAGGAAATGCCACAGGCAACCAACAAAATGGTCAGGACACCAAGAGAGAGCACACGAGTAGCAAACAAGGGAAGAAGCTAGAACCTTGGGCCTTGCGACTGACTGCTACCAAACTATCGCACAGTATTAGACAGCTGACCTTGGGACAGGGATTAGGCACTTCTGAGACCTGGAGCGGTCCCACCGGAACCGCATAAGGATACGATTGGGATGCCAACCCTGCCACAGTGACTGCAAAAGTGGCAGTGAGACCACTGGCCGCAAGACAATATAATGCAGACGCGATCAAGCCACAATCTGAGCAATAGAGTTCACATGCCTACAGCCCAGCAGCTAGCCATGGGTCGCCTACGGTCAACCAAATCACAGACAGTACCCAGACTTGGTTCAGATGGGCTGCCCCACACTGAAGCCATTACGGGCCCCAGTCCTTACACCGAACACTTGCTGCCAAAATGGACACAGTGCTGAGCGCAGTTGAAAAACTTGGTGCGACCCTCGACCAAACACGTACGTCCCTGGAAGCTAAAATTGACAGTCATGACAGATTTCACACTCTTACGCGCAGATCATCGCAATTTAGCCGAGAGTGCAAACTAACGAACTCACGCTGACTGAGCTTTGCCCGACCACAAGCTCAAACGCTGCTACACTGCAGAGCTTACTGGACAGAGTGAGCATCCTAGAAGAAAACCTGGAGGATGCAGAGGGAGGATCACGCCGCAACAACATATGAGTGGTGGGTCTGCTGGAAGGCGAAGAGGAACAAGATGCAGTAACCTACACAGAGAACTGGTTAAAGGAGCTATTACCCAAAAACACGCTGTCCCCCCAGTTTGTAGTACAGCGTGCGCATAGAGTACCAGCTCGCAAACCACCTCCAGGCGCAAATACCAGGCCGCTGCTGATCCGGCTACAGAGACAGAGGGAAACCTGCAAACTATCAGACATAAAAATACAAAATGCGCACATTATGCTGTTCCCTGACTACACGACCCACGTACAGAGGCGTTGGAGCTCCTTCCAATCAGTGAAATGGCGCCTTCGTGACCTGCATATGCGTTGCTCCCTGCTGTTCCCGGCTCAGCCCAGAGTGACGGCGAAGGGCACTACACACTTCTTTGATCCCCCGTCAGATGCCTGGGACTGGCTGCAAGGTCTAGGACTGATAACCGAGCGCAAACCAACAGATACTCAAGCGAGACCGCGCCAGGACAGAGGCAACTGCAGAAAGGCCAAGACCAAAGGGGCGACTCCACAAATCAAACCTAAAGTTGTCCCAGACTTAGAACAAATAATACTAGAGCAGCGTGAGGCTCTGCAGGTAGCAGCGGCAATCAGCGACCGGACGCGCAGCTCAGACCAAGAAACAGAATCCACCAAATCAATGAAAGAAGAAGACTTCGCCCGTTCATGGCCCGAGATACCAGACTCACGGATTCCCCCCGATGGGGACGCCACAAACCTCCAACGACATAATATAAGTAATCAATCAATCAATCAATCAATCATGTCACTTATAAAGCGCACTACATACCCGCGAGGGTCTCAAGGCGCTGGGGGAAGAGGGGGGTGGTGCTGCTACTGATCGAAGAGCCAGGTCTTGAGGAGTCTTCTGAAGGCCAGTAGGTCTTGGGTCTGTCGGAGGTTGGTGGGGAGGGTGTTCCAGGTCTTGGCGGCGAGGTGGGAGAAGGATCTGCCGCCAGCGGTCGTTTTCCGGATGCGGGGGACTGTGGCGAGGGCGAGGCTGGTCGAGCGGAGCTGGCGGGTGGGGGTGTAGAAGCTGAGTCGTCTGTTGAGGTAGGCTGGTCCGGAGTTGTGGAGTGCTTTGTGTGCGTGGGTGAGGAGCTTGAAGGTTATCCTCTTGTTGACAGGGAGCCAGTGCAGGTCTCTCAGGTGGGGTGTGATGTGGCTGCGTCGGGGGATGTCGAGGATAAGACGTGCAGAGGCGTTCTGGATGCGTTGCAGCCGTCTCAGGAGCTTAGCCGTCGTTCCTGCGTAGAGGGCGTTTCCGTAGTCCAGCCTGCTGGTGACGAGGGCCTGGGTGACTGTTTTTCTTGTTTCGGTGGGGATCCACTTGAAGATCCTGCGGAGCATTCGGAGTCACTGAACAGTGACTAATCAGGTGCGGACTTGGACGAGGGTCCCACCCTGGCTAGATGCTTGCACTGAATAGGCGAGGACCAGTTCACGTGACTGGGACATAACGAGAGGTGGCACCGAAGAAGGGCTGCCACACCACAAAAGGTCTGAAGGGGCCACTCATTGCACACTTGTCTATACAAAGCTCTCTCACCACAACTCTATAGGGGCACCTGGGAGCTGATACCACCATACACACGACCCCCAACAAGCACCGACACATTCGGTACTTACCAAGACACAATGTTGTAGTTTGTGAGGGCCCTTGTTTTGGGTACACTCTAATGAAGTTGCACAAGTTGTAGTGCTGAACCCCATTTTTCTTTTTGCACCCACAAAGGGAGGAACCAACGCCCGAACCCCATATAAGCAATCACTCTCACTGGACGTGGTAAGCCAGGCCACATGTTGCTCAGGAACGATGCACACATTCATAAACCCACATCATGGTACAGGCTAACATTATTACTTGGAATGTGAGGGGAATACACACTCCAGCAAGAGGCAACTCCATATACTCATACCTGCAACGTAGGGCAGCCAATATAGCACTCCTGCAGGAAACTCATCTAACATAAGCAGTGGCAATCCGCCTACGCCAACGTTGGTGAGGTCAGGTGTTCAGCACCAATTTCTCCTCTCAGCACGAGGAACGCGGATATAGGTCAGAGCGGGGACCCCCTTTGAAATGAAGGAGGTGAAAGCAGATGAGGGAGGGACATATGTATTTGCAAGAGGCCGGTTAAATGGTCAAACCATCTTGATAGGGTCCATATACGCTCCCAACTACTAGAGCGGTTGAGGTGCCAAAACTACACTGCGCACTCAGCACGCACATATGCAGCATCAGATAGACCGGGGAGACTGTTGGCTTGGCTACTACGCTAGGAGCAACCGCAACACCCCATACACGCGATACACACAGCAGCGGGGCACACAATGTATATGCAACAGGAGATGCACACGGAAATGACGAGGCACTATACCACACTCTAAGAATCTATCACCCAACACGACCAAAAGTATGTGGACACCTTTCTAGACTCAGTGCACCTGCCTGTCATAACACCAGAGCAGCGCGAAACGCTGGATGCCCCGATTGCCCCATACGAGAAGCCATCGCAGCCCTGGCGATGGGGAAAACCCTTGGCCCCGATGGCCTACCTGCAGAATACTATAAAGCCTATGTAGTAACTCTGACCCCACACTTGCATGCCCTCTATACCACTGCCTTGGAGAGACTCGCTCTCCCAAAGTCATTAAATGAGGCTCGCCTGGTCTCGTTCCTTAAACCTGACAGGGATCCAATAGAACTGGGCTCATATCGTCCCTTAGCCCTACTAAATACAGATTCCAAAATATTAGCGAAATTGCTGGCTGACCGCTTAGCACCTCTGGTCCCATCCCTAGTTCGCGCTGACCAAAACAGGTTCATACCCGCTCGCAGCACCTCATTGAACTTGCAACGCTTCTTCAAGGGAGCCAAATACTCAGTAGATCAATGGCCCTACTCCGGCTGTCTAGTACTGGACCTAGAGAAGGCCTTTGACACCCTAGAGTGGAGATACGCGTTTGATGTGCTGGCGAGGTATGGAATTGGGGGCGCCTTTCTTAACATGATCAAACTGTTATATAACGAACAGACGGTGAGTGCGCAGACAGGGCCTTACATCTCGGCCTCAGAATAAAGCGAGGGACTAGACAAGAATGCCCGTTGTCCCCGCTGCTGTTCTCACTGACCTTTGAGCCCTTGGCAGCAGCCATTCGAATGCAGGGGGTGGACTGGGAAACGACACACATGCAATCTCATTATACGCAGATGACCTCCCTATATAAATCAGGGACATACAGTCCATTCCACAGTCGCTGGCACACACCTTGCAGGAGTTTGCTGCTCAGTCAGGGTTAAAAAACTGACACATCAAAGTTGTGCCTATATCCGTTTGATAGAACGTGCCCCAACCCGAGATACGCGCTCAACAATGTTTTCACACAATGGCAGACAGACACATTTCGATACCTAGGAGTCAGAGTCTTCCATCAGCAAGAAGACCTATTTGACAGCAACCTGGGCAGAGCCATGACATCTGTAGCTCACAGATGTTGTTTTGAGGTGCACTTCCTCTGATTGTTACGGGCCGTGTAGCCTTGATTAAAAAGCTAGTTTTATAGCGGCTTCTAGACTACTTCACTAATCTACCCTTGTATATACCACCGCCCTTCTTCCGAACCCTCGAAGGAGCAATGAGGGTTTTCATCTGGGGACACTCTCGTAACAGAGAGGATCTTTGGAAACTCTACCTAACGGCCAACCGAGAAGGGCTGGCGCTACCCAACCTAGAGCAGTATTGCAGTACTATCTTGCTGCGCAGCTGCAATGGGTGGCCCGGTGGCTCTCTGGGTGTCAACTGCCCGGCACAGCAACCACCTCCTCGCCCCTGGTCCCTCAGGGCCCTCCTTATTTTGTTCCACCCTTGTAATAAAGAAAGAGCGCCAACCCCACTACTGCTCAACATAACATATCTCTGCTACTGCAGGTGCTTGTACATCACACGCAGCACACAACCATATGCACCTGCATTACCACTACTAGGCATCCACAGAGGGCACACAGCCGTTATGTCATTGGAATTGAGTTATGCCATTGGGAAGAGGGGGGGATCCACGATGTCGGAGACTTATATCGTGAAGGTGCCCTGATACAGTTTGCCTCACTAGTTGAAGAGGATGAAATCCAATCGGGCCAGTTCCTATTACATTGAGCAATCATAGCAGCACTGAGCAAACATTGGGGTGACATGACTCGGGAACCTCCGATGCATTTAAACGATACAATACCTACATGTTATGGGGCAAGGCCGGCACCTCACCAAATGGTTTGCCGCATCCCTTAGGCACCACACAGCGATAGCACCATCGTCCTTGCAACAGAGTTGGGAGGTGGATCTTCAGCGTCCTTTCAAAGACTCTGAGTGGGCCACTGTATTAGAGGGTCCTATTAGCATACTGCGGAACATGCGCTTCCGAATATTACATAGCGCAAAAAGCGTATCTCACCGCAGCCAAAATTAATAAATACTTCATCAGTGCTGACGCCGGATGCCATACCACGGACGTGTACCTGCTGCACATGCTGTGGATCAATTGTTCTTTTTGCATTTGTCACCCCGAGTGGGACGGGTATGCCCAGACGTGGGTCCAGTGCTCTTCATGACACTGGAGTCAAGTTAGCCTGGCTGATGATGGGTGATGCCCGGAAACCGGTCCCAGGATGCTTGTTTCCAGTCCAGGGAGGACCTGGCCTGGCAGTTCGGGCTCGACTGTTCCCCTGGGGAACAGGATCAAGATTGATTTGCAAATGGCTGGGTCTGAACTGGAAAGGCATGGGGAGCAAAAAAACTATGGATTTAGGCCCAGATCTCTGTACTGGGGTGAATGTTTGACACTATGCAGCATTCTGTCCATCAATTGTTCTTTTTGCACATGCTGTGGAGCTGTCCACGTCTTGGAGAATACTGGATAACAGTAACGGATGCCCTGTCCCGTTGCACGGAACGCGCGGTACCCCTAGAATGGGAGACGTACATTGATCACAGGAACAAAAGTCAAAAAGTGACCTCTCGCTTTATCGCACTAGGGCGAGTAGTGGCGAAACAACTAATCACAATAAGGTGGAAATCCTCTGACCCCCCCCCCAAACACTCCCTGCAGGTATGAGCTAAAGCGGAAAGTGTTGCACTGCGCAGGGAGGACACACTAGGCCTGCGTAAAATTCCGATTGCAACCCACTGGGACGCAATTTTGAGTGACTTGCAGAGACAAGATGCTGACATTGACGACACACTGGCACCCACAACCAACACAGCGAGAAGTAGATGACAAGCTATTGCCCAAGGTGTAGGGTTGAGACCCACAGCTAGATAACACCAGATGTGGACCTGGCACCGTATACTTGCAGATTGCGACAGGGACGCAAATATGCGTCTATCGAAATGGGGAAGGGTTGCTCCAGTTAGAGTCAGAAAACGTATTGTTGTCCTAGTTTTGTTTAAGTTGTCCCAAACGTTACTACCCACCTCCCGAGTTGTCAGACCATCCCACAACTCACGCACTCGAACAATGCCGACGAGGCGTCCGCACAGTTGAATCTCACCCGACAACATGGATGGGAACTCAATGAACTACATGCACTGAACCATAATGACAGTGTTCGATATGAACAATGTAATCATTATGTGCAAATTGACTCCATGTAAGAACTGAATCTATCTGCAACAAAGAGTGGATGTAACCTAAGCAAATGGAGAATTGTAATATGAATGTCTGCTTTCTTCATTTTAAAACTAATAAAACAGAAAAAAAAAAAAAAAAGTCATAACTTAAGGAGAAAAGAGATCTGTGAACAGAGCCAGATGTGTCCGAGGAGAAGGGTGGGCACATGTGAATCTAAAGCTCTAAACCCTATGAACAAATGCTTACAGGGTAACATTTTCCTTTCATAGCATGTGCTAATGTAGATGCACATGCTCTGCATGGACTGTAAAGCAGTCCCATCTTGAAGCGGTGGTTAGCGTGTGGATGAAGCAGATGTCTGGAATAAGATCCTTATGACTGTCTGGCCAACCATTGCATGTTGTCTGGCTAGAACATCCACACAATAGTGCTTTGGAAATGTGTGTGGAGTTGACCATATGTAGCCACCTTGTGTATGTTGGCTAGGGGAAGGCTCCCTAAGAAGGCCATGGTTGCAGCATTTTTTTGAGTAGAGTGAGCCCTAGCAGTAACAGGGATGGCTGTCCAGGATCTGTGATAGCAAGTCAGCGTACACTTAACTATTCATTAAACAATCACTGCCTTAGATATGGGTTGCCCCTTGTGAGGCTTTGCAAAGACCACGAAAAGTTGGTCTGCCTTGCAAAATTGTTTAGTTCTGTTAATGTAGTACATGAGAGTAAGCTTTACATCTAGAGTATAGAGTGCTCTTTCCACTAAGGAGCCTGATTGGGTGGCCTGTTATGTACAATATTAAGGTTTCACACTGGCTTTGGCAGAACACTAGGATTAATGACTCGAGGCCGCTCATGAATGCCTGGATTACAGGGATGTGGAAGAGGGAGGAATTCTCCTTGTTTTGCATGTATGCAGCCACAGCCACTAAGTGAAGTCGTACTGAAGTGTAGGCTGGGCCCGACTTCTGGGCAAGGAGCAGGTAGCTGATGATGTCTTGGACACTAGGTCTTAGAGGGTTTATCTTTTTGGCAATGCAGCAGTGAACAATCCTTTCAACTTCACAGCATAACATGCCCATGTGATCGGTCTAACGGACTCACACAGGATATACATGCATTCATGGTTGGAGGCCCAAAGTAACCAAGTTGTAAGACCTCAGGTGCCAGATCGCTAGATTGAGTTGCTTGGGCTATGGTACCTGACCTGGCCTTGGTTCCTGGTGACAAGGTCCTGCCTGTTTGGAAGATTTTCTTGGGAGCTGATTGACATTTCTAGTAGGGCTAAATGTCATGGCTGCCTGGCCCAGGTGGAAGAGGGTTTGCCGCATCTTCCATAAAACCAGTGGAAGAAAAGGGAGAGGCTGAAAAGCATTTACAAATATCCCTGACCCGTTGATACATAGTGCATTACCCATGAACGTCCGTACCGAAGGGTCTTCTTGGACCAGAAGGTAAGGCAGGCCTCGCACGCAGTGTCATGGAGGGGGGAGAGGCAGAGACTGCAGGCCTGTGGATGGTTAGTCCACGGACATTTGGAGTGGCACTGGAGGCAGTACTGGAAGGGTGTCCTTTCCATCACTGTTAGCACATTCTTGGTGACAAAGTCCTAGAGGCAAGGGGTACAAAGCCACGAAGAAGGCCCGATGGTGAGGCGTCGAAGAAGGCCGGTGTCTACTGAATGTCGCTTTGAAAAAAACTAAACAATCACCAAGTGGAGTTTCATCCGGTGCTCTCGGAGTCAAAAGTTGAACGAATGAGCCCAAAGGAAAGCGATACAAGCGTAGAACACAGAGCCCTGTCCAAATCAGATGGTGGAAACAAAAACAATCTAATATGGAGTCGATATCCATGTGCATTGCCAACTAAAGGAGGAGTCACTACACCTCGTAACTCGAAAGACTACTTCAAATAAAAACGACTTGCAAATGTCCTTTCCCATCTCTAGATGGCAGGAGTATGCAGAACATGTGTATCTACAGCAACACATCCTAAGAACATTTAATTTTGAACCATAGGTGTTCTTTTTTTGCTGCAATCCATTCTTTCTTAGAAGCTAATCATTCACAGAGATCAAACAATGTTGTTTTTCCATAAGGCTAGAATGCCAGTTATCTGGTGGGCCAGGCTTTTCTTTCCAAGTTCAACTTCATACCTTCACATCCCTCTCTCCCTTCTCTATCCATTTGTCAGACTCTCACCTGCATGAGCTCCTCGACGGCCACGAGGTCAGCCAAGGAGATCTCGTTCCCAACAATGAAGAACTTGTCCTGCAGGAACTTCTCCTCAAACTGATCCAGGATGGTGTGCAGTTCCTTCAAGGCAGCTTCCATCTTCTCAGGTTCCATTTCTTTACCCAGAATGAACGGTGCCATGCACTGCAGAAAAAACAGAACTTCATTACCTAAATGATTTAATGAGTTGGAGAAGGGACTCCATTTTGTAGACTGGTAAAAATATTGAGTTACTGATTCCCCCTCGAGACAACAGATAAGCAAATACAAAGAATGGGCAGGATGAGACCCATTGCTACAGAAGGGGAGGCATACCCCAGCAGAGGAAGAGTGTGGGCTAGAATCTAGCACTGCTGAGGAAGAGGTAAATACTATGGCACATCGCTTGTAGGGAGGATGGTGCTGCTACCTACCACTGTTGGGGAAGCAGGGTGCAGGCCTCTGCTGTGGTGAACTGGGAGGAGTACCGGGGGTAGGGGGAGTGATGAGAGTTCATCTCTGTTCAACGGCTTGGGAGGGGGGGAAGGAGAGTGCTCCATTACTAAACAGGAAGTGAGGACATGGCCCACGGTTACCGAGGAAGGTGGGGCTGCATGCATGTGAGCACAGATAAGGAAGCGGATGGCTATGGCCCTCCGCTACAGCTACCCATTGCCATTGAGGGCAACTACTATTCATAGAAATTCTGAAAGTAGAGCACACTTTAAAACAATTTTATGTAAAAAAATTAAAAAAAAACGTTTTCTTCTTCAAATTAACGTAACTAAGTTTGTCTGTGCAAAGTCTCATATATCCAGAAATTGTAACTATTTAGATTTTTTAATAAATTTGTTAAATAACAACATTGCTGGATTTCTGGAGTAGATCCTAATGCACAGTTTGGTGAACAAAGGGTTGAGCCATCTTAAAACTCTAATAAATTACAATCCATCTCAGGTGAGAGAGTAAAGGAGATTAATATTAACTGTTGAGGAAGAGATGGTATATTCCACTTCTGATAAAGGATAGAAGATTACATCCTGTATCGGCAATAGATGAGCGGCTACAGCCAATTAATGCTGGGTATGAGAGGCTAAAACTTAACCCAGCTAATGAAGCAAACACCTCTTTGCCTTCAAATATCTCTAAAGGCTTTTAGGGAAAACATTTATCAAAACTGAAAGAAAGCTTTGTCCTGGTTAACGAGGGCAGTCTAGCCAATGAGTAGCCAGAAAACTGAAAGAGAAGAATAACATCCTGGTCATAATCTCCCTCCTCCCTGCAGCCCTGAATACATTCTAGATTTTCTCTAATACAAGGGAGAGTGGGAAAAAGATCTCATGAACTAAGTACCCACCCTCTCGGCTGCAACAAATGGACGTTCTTGCCTCAAAATGAAGCAAAAGGAAATTCTACACGCAAATATTTTTTTATAAGAGAACTATTGGCACCCCCACCTCGCTACTGAACATGACCTCTAAGGTTTTGCCTAAGAGATTGAACCAGGAATTTGGTGGACACCGGCTGCTTCCACCTTCTCCCAGAGACACTGTGGTTGAGGGTTTCAGGAGTACAGAGATCACCCTCTAAACTGTTTGATTCAAAGGAAGTAAACCACTGAACTAATGCTGTGGCCCTTAGCATAAATTATTGGGAGACACCCAAGGCCTTCAAAAGGATGCCAAATACAGGTTTAGCATTTCAGTTACTTGCCCTATAGGCAGGTATGCTCATTTGTTTGCTGGTTTAAATTCTTGCTGATACCTTTCATTAGTGTTCTCATCCAAAGGCACAATGGGATTAAGTCCCATATGTAGCCACTTGCGTCACTAGAGTATCTTTCTCCGTACCATCACAGCAACTACCAGTTCTTCTCTAGAGGATTCTCAAAACAACCTAGTCCAGGTCTGGGAAGGGATTACGCTCCACAAGTCCATATGCACACAAAAAGGTATGCTTTAAGTGCTCGAGCGCAATGAGACAAGATTCACAGCATTGCATTCAGCATGGGATTCAAAAGGCTGAAGCCTGTCCTCCCTCTCCCACCGAGATGTCCATCCTAGAAAAACTGGGCATTAATTGGCCACGCAGATAACAAGAGTGCATTTCTGCTTCCCAGCATGCACACCTTTTCTTCCCCATGCATACAAATAGCAGGGCACAATGCTCACTCTATTTATTGCATCTGCTTTGCTGCTTCCATAAATGCCATGTGGCCACATATTATACACGAAACCTTCAGCTAGTCTTTTAGGACTGTATATTTAGTTTTTGTTTTATTATTAAAAGAAAAACATCAGGTTCTAGAAGGCAATGTTGGCTAAATACACAGAAGAAGCAGAATGTGCAGCCTGGCAGCTCTGTGTTTCTGCATGCTCTCTATGTGTCAGAGTGCCCCAAGCAGTGATAGGATGGCATGTTAATGCTGTGTGAACACCCACACGTTTAAGGAATGGCTACACTCCACTGAATAAGTGCCCATTGCCTCGCACTCCTCCATCTGCACATTCAATGAAGTACAGGGGACCCTGCAGCATTTCTGCAAGAGTGAGATACCCACTCCACGCACTAGGGGAATATAGACATGGACGCAGAGACATTCCTAGATACCCATGCCTCCATCCCATTGTTGCCACCTTGCTTCATGTCATCAGGACACTATGGGCCAGATGTACAAAGATATAAAAGTGGTTGCAATGTGCACACCAACTTTTTGTGAATCTTATGGTATTTTGCAAACTGACCTATGTACTATGTAATAGCAATTAATACTCCCCAGCACACGTCGAATATAAGTAAAGTTTTCAATTAAGCAGTGTACATAGTTAGCAATACATATATAATAAACATGATTCTTTTCTCTTTCTTCTTGGTTGTTTATTAGCGTAGATCTACAAACAGCTCCCAACAGCCAACACGTGTTTCGTCGCATACAGGGAGGTTATCCCGCGACTTTCTCAAGGCTGTATAAGTACAAACACATAAGATACCATTGTATTCACTTAGATTCAATAGTCCATTAACTATAACATCCCAAAACAAGATTATTCCTGGAAAGTATAAATCCATGCACAAGGTGGACTTATCATGTAGAAACAAAACATAGCCAATGTGTCACAGAGTTAAGTGAACAAATAGGAATACCTCAATTAGTCTATAACCCAAGGCAGATGGAGAGACGACAAACGTTTGGTCCTGTGATATATACATGCGCAGCATACCTCACCAACAGTGATGATTCAACATCTTGCGACTATTTGGACGTGAGTGGGTAAAGCCAAATGTAAGTAGCACATTTGAAGCCATCGAAGGATAATTTTGCCAAGCTACCAAGTGTATCCAATGTGAGTGACGTGACGGTGACGGTGAGAAACACAAAGTGTCAACCTTATAGGTCAGGGTACACAAGCGCCATAAATACCTATAACTCCTCAGTAGAAAACTTCTGGAAGTCAAAAAAGACACAAAGCGCAAGTAAGCCAACCATTCATCAAACCATTGCATCCATAATCTTTTAAGTGTACATCCAAATTGTACCTACTCGATTTGTGGTGATACTTCCAACCCACAAAGGGTTTCTGTCCAGGCGGCGTCAAAGTCAAAACTCCTATCAATATCCCGGGTTCTCGGTATGGCCCGTCTTCAAAAGGCTGTAAAATGTCATGTTCAAATAATCTAGATTGCTGTTGCTACAGATCACCATGTTATATTCAGTTACGTAATTCTCTCATTGGTACTAGCTAAGCTTACAGATGCCCATTCATCCCTCAACCTAGTACGATCATAGTCCTCAATTGTATCAAAAAACTATTGCTGCAATTTACCAAGATGTAGTAACTTACGTACATCCTTCCATTGGTGCTACATAAGCTCACCGATGCCCATTCACCACTTAACAAAGTACGATCATACTCCTCAATTATATCTATTCCAAATTATATTCTCCTAATATCGCTATTACGTCTGGTAATCACCCGATAAACTAAAAAGGCGAAAAAGCATATCAACATTCTCTTTTCCAGAAAGTAACGCTCCGTTGTGAAAGGGTTCAGCGCGTTTCACTCCGTAATAAACTGTGTGGGAAGGGGAGCGCTGTCCTCATACACTTGAATATCGGAGCACTTGTGCCGCGTAAATATATCTGCCAACCGAATTTTAAACATACAAAGTCTACTTATCAACACTCGTAACTGGCGCATGGTACAACTTTTCCCATATCCATTTTGTCTATACTATGTAATAGGTAGATTCACAAAATAAAGTATTACAATGGGCTACAATTCGAACTACGGCATGAATAATAATGAGGTAGGTCGCAAACTGCGGCCCACTACAATTTGCTGCCATCTCAGGGATTGTGGCCTGCTGGGGGTCAGCAGACAGCCTGGTCTGAGATTCCTTTAAAATAAAGCAGCTTCTTTTTAAATGCAGTCTGTTTTCCTTAAAGGAAAATGAGATGCTTTCAAACAAAAAAAAAAAAAGGAAGGAGAAAGGTTTTATAAAACTATTTTTTTTTTTTTAAGCGCAAGCATGGGTCCCATCTACCACTGACTATTTCAAAAAATGTTTGATCATTTACAAAGGGTAAGGGTTCCCTGGAGGACATCTTCCCGTTTGCAAACGAAACACTACTATCTTTCATTAGTTAGTAAAATAGTAATGTTTTGCGACATAAGTAATAGCGGTTTCGAAGGGACACTCTAAACATGACTTTTCTAAACAGGGATTCCTAACGGTTTCCACTGAGTGATAGTGTAACATGTTACCGAATCGCTAAATGGGTTTAGTACATTAGAAAAACACATTCCCTTGTTGCAATTTACTAAATTGTAGGGTTGGCGACCAGAAAATGCGTTTGAATATCTGGCCACAAGTTTCCATTCCTAGGGCTTTCTTTCCAAATCGGTGTTATCACAGGTGTGCAGGCTAATTGGGTCAATGGAAGGCACTCACGAATAAAACCTAAGGTTGTCAGATGAAAGCTCAAGACTGCAAATATGCCTTCGAGGCAACACATAGCTAGGAGGCAACCTCACCAGCTACTGACTCAAAAGAGCCTATAAGTGCCGATCGGGGTTAAACATACCCTCTACTACGAATAAAGCTCCAAATACACATCGGGTGCATTTCTGATGCTCACTCGCTCATGGGTGGACCTAGAGAGTTTCGAAACATGGAGCACAAATGCGCTCCATTTACATGTCGCACAGTGAGAAAAACGCAGAGAAATCCATTGTTCATCCAATATTCCATTTTATGCCATTGTTCATCCAAATTTTATTTCACAAGTTTGTCACAACGTTTTCATTCTTCAGTTTAAGACCACAAGAATCCCATATTTTTCTGATGCCAGTGACATGCCAATCCAGGCCTTAATCATCAGCACGCGGGGTTCCGCAGCCCCAAGCAGCCTCATTAAAATATCCAATGCATTTCGGGCTCGCAAACAGCTCTTCCTCAGGGGTAGCTACAAAGTTTAAAAATAAAGATAAGTGTGACGTATGTTCTACAGCAGCTATCTATACACTTCGTGTCCCACCATACAATCTCTTCCCCACTTAACTATCTCACTGCTAACACCTCCCACCCTGTGATAAAAATAAAAAACATAAAAGCACTGCATTCCTTAACCAGTCCTGCCAAGTGTCACGCATCAGGCGTGACGCTAACGCATTTCAGTGTGGTGTTCCGCATCACCGCACTGAAATGCATTGTCACGCATTTTACCCACTCTCTGCTGACGCGCTGAAACTTGCTTAACACCAGGGTGCTAGCGAGCAGCGCGCGCTGCCTGGCTGGTGGTGGTGCCTCTGACCTGTGTGCGCTGGAGGGGGGGGGGCGCCGCTCTAGCCTCTGCTGAGTGCACTGCTTTCGCTCCCCACAGACTTCAGGAGACAGTAATTGACATGGGAGCCCGTGCGTGCCCAAATTGAAATATGCTGCCTTCAATGAAAATTACCGGAACCCAGGACGGCTCCATTCACGGCCTCTGGGAGAGGAGTTATAGGCGGGCCTTGTGCCTGCGGCTCGAGCGGGCAGGCAGTTATGAGAACAACAAGTTGTCTGGAGCCCCCCGCTGCTTGCATTGCCATCTACGCTGCAGCCGGTATTTTTGTGTCACTGCCTGCAGCTTCTCATTAGATGGGGCGATTCAGTCCCCGCAGCCTCATGACGCTGGTGGCCAGGATCGTGGCTTGCCAAACTTTCAGAAGACTTAGGTAATTATTTCCCTATATTTATTTCTCTGTCTGACCGGAGGCAGGCTGCGCAGTGGTGTGTGCCCGCCGCCGCGGGGCTGGGAAGTGCTCCTGGAAGGGTCCGACCGCTCACCTGACAGTTAGTAATACATTTTGGTAGCAGTCACTAAAGTTCTTCGAAATATTATTAAAGTGAACTGAGTATCCCAAAGGTGCGACCGCCCATATTTGTGCACTCGATTCAAAGGAAAGGGCGGGCAAGTTTACGCCATGGCAGTATGGGCTGGAACCCTGGTACTCACTACTTCACTGTGACAGTCCCCGTACAGTACTGGCCGAGTAGGCAGTGAGTCATGTTCAGACCTGAGGGAGGAAGGGGAAAAAAGCTGGAAAGGCTTTGCTGCTTTCAATTCCACGAAGCCTTTATGACCATTCAGGGCAGCAGCACGAGCCGCCACTGGGTGCCCCAGCAGTGACTGAACTTCTGGAAAGCGAATGTCGACCAATGTGGCCTTCCCTTGAGAGGCTGGGACTAGAACCCACGCAGAAGGCAATGTCGAACTTGAATTTCGTCATTGCTGGTCGATATGCATGACAGTGTTTGTGCTTTCAGTTCTTACAAGGTTTAGGTTTAAAACTAGCGTGACCACCTCACTGAGATTAGAAGCGCTGCTCCTAACCTACAGATTATTGCTAACGTCTTCATCTAATTAGCTTACTGGAAGACATAGGTGCAGGAAGTATTGGGGTGCTGCGGCACCCCCAAAATAACCATTCTTGACTTAAGGTGAATGAGCATTATCTTGTCACGTTTACTTTGTGTTAAAAGACAGTAGGCCAACAGTGTAAGACAATCTCATCTAACAAATTGCTGCTTATACTTTTAACATGGGCCCCCATGTCTGGTCGGCATTGATGGGCAGTGTCCGGGTGTGAGCAGTGTCCGGGTGTGAGGTACAGGCAGAGTACATCTTACTGCCTATAACATAACGGGGGCACTCACTTTAAAATGAAAGACAATTTAAATAATCAGTACGGAAGACATTCTTTTACATTACAAAGTCTTTACTTTTCGAGCACGGAATGTTGTTTTTAATCACAGCCACCATACTACATAGAAGAAAATGAACGTTATCGTCTGTTTTTTATTTTGTTTTACATCAGGAATGTCATGTCATTCGGAACGTTATGAAGTATTGCGTGTGTTTCAGTCAAGTGCTGGCTGCAGAGCTGCCCTGTTCTTTCTTCGTGACATTTCTCTGTACTTTTAGTTAACGTTTTTAATAGCACTAATGTGCACACTGGTATTGTTGTGAGCATGGAAGATGAGACTTACTACTAGTAACAAGTAGCCTGCTTGGGGCCAGAGCGCTCCATGTTTCATGATGGTTTAGTGCCCTTCCATTTCTAGTGCTTTGCAGCTTTATTAAGACCTTTTTAGTGTTTCTGGTTGCTCAAATTGATCCAATTCCTGATATTTATTTGGTTCCCTCATCCTCATTGCTTGATTTTTATTCGCGAGAAAGTGTCACTCATAGTCGTTGAATGTCACTCATAATTACAGTGAAATTATGAAAATGTCACACATAAGCAATCTGAAACCTTGCCAGCTATGCTTAACTCAAACCGTGCTTCCCATCTGTCCCAACTACGAGAGAACTTTCAAAACACTGCCACTATTGAGAACCAAAACACGTGACCATCTGCCCTTCTTTGCATATTCAGTGCTCCCCAAATGTCACTGGACCTGCTGTTTTCAAATCAAATGCTCGGCAGAACCTTCATTTCCCTTCGACTTTTCAGTCCTTCAACTAATCCACTCGAAATTCACCCCGCAGGTGTCACGTCGATTTCAAGCCTCCTCAATGGTTTGAATCCCCCACGTGATCGTGAAACGTCACAAAAACAAACACAGAAGGCGTTTTCCGTGTCTTTGAATAAAATGACCCACCATCTAAAACGAAACCACTCATAACATTCCTCCTTGCAACCCCGTGACAAAATAAACCATTCCATTTAACTCGAAAACTGCATTTCACCAGACTATTGATTTATGTTTATAGGTCCATGGATGGGATTGCTGTTCCTCTGTAGTTGCACGAAATCTGTGTCCCCATTACATTTTTCCAAGCTGCCTCGGGCTGGATATTATAGTTTAACTTACTCTTTAAACCAATATGTTCTTTTTTGGGTGCAGCCAATCAGGAGGGGCACAATTATAAATGTATTCACGAAAATGATGGAATGCACACCCACGTTAGCCAATCCTTCAGAATAATGCTCAATAGCAACATTGTGCGTGCGGACATGTTTGTGCTCCGCCCCAGCAGCACTTTCATGATAATTTCGAAACATGGAGCCAAATGCGTTTTTCTCGCTGTGCGACATGTAAATGGAGGGCATTTACGCTCCATGTTGTTTCGAAATTATCATCAAAGTGCTGCTGGGGCGGAGCACAAACGTCAGCACGCACAATGTTGCTATTGAGCATTATTCTGAAGGATTGGCTAACATGTGGGTGTGCACTGCATCATTTTCATGGACCTAGAGAGTGGCAATCAGACAATCCAAATCCCTGACGCATGCACTCTTTCTCACAGCTCTTCCTCCATTGCATGCCTAGGTGCAGCAACCTAATACCCGACAGGAGCACCCCATTGGTTACTTACCCACAAAATCAAAACAGTCCCCACCTAGGCCACACTGGAAATCTAACATTCATACAACCAAGCACAGCCCCATACTGTAGGGTGCCAACTGTTCACTATTGTGCTTCGGTGCCTCACCAGGGATATGAAGCGCTATATATAGACACACACCATGAATATACAGTGGGACTCCCCACACTGTTCTCTCCAACACAGCAACAAAATACAAACTTAAGTCACTTTTGAAAGAAAAATAAAGGCACGAGTGCGTTGCTGGGAGGCAACTGGCTGCAGGAAACTGAGCTGAAGCGCCATTAGGTTAGTCACAAGCTGCTTAAAACACTTCCTGTTTTTAGAAAGCTTGAAAGACCTCTGTACTGAGTTGCCGAAATACAACGTCTATTGGAAACGATCCCAGGAAATTTGCCCTCCTTCCCCATGACCCATCTCCTCGCTACTGGACATCCTCCCAGCACTGCGCCCAAGTATACAAACAGCCCAGTGTTCCCCGGAGAGCACAGTATCTACCCGTGCCTTGTTTGAGCTGGTGTTTGCAAGTGGGGGCCCAACCGGCGCTTGTTTTTCCTAATCAAACTTTGGCCCAGAGTAAGAGAGAACAAGCATTGGCATAGCCAATAGGTCTCGCTTTTGGGACCTTATAAGTATTTAGTTATGCAGCACAATATCCTTGGTGCAACAACATTAACTGTTGCATGGTTAAACACTTATAAGGTCCCAAAGGCGAGATCTATTGGCTATGCCAATGCTTGTTGTTGTAAGTTGTAGCTTGCTGAGTAGTTGTACAATATAAGTTACAGAAAGTCTGTTAAAGTGTTATGACTTGTTTATGTGCAAAAAGGCAATATATTGTGCTGTTACTAGTAGTATAGTGAGGGAAACTAATAGCAACATTTTGAAAAATTAAATGAAAGAGGGAAATAATAGAATTCATTGATGTAATAGCAATATTGTGTTTAGAGGAGTTCTGATATCTTTTGGGCCCAGTGCCACTGCACCTGCTGCACCATTCAAATCATACCCCTAGAGCCTGCAAGATAACTCCATTTGTGAGTCCCTGTTTAGAGGTAAAATATAGAAATACGGGGGAAAAGGATGGAATGGCAACTGAAACAAGAAAAGTGCCAGAAAAGATTGAAAACAAAGCCAAAGAAGGAAGGAAATGGGATATGTGACTGAATGAAAGATGAAGAAAGCTGGAGAAAGGACAGAATGAAAAAGAAATAAGTAAAGAGAAATTAACGAGAAAAGACCAAAATGCGTGAAGGGTGAGAATGAGGCAGGAGAAACAAAAGCAGTGGCAAGAATGAAAGGTTTGAAAGTGGAGCAGCGAGGAGGAAAGTTAGGGCCTTGGAGCAGAATGGGTGCTCCTCTCTAGGTTTGCTTGGCAAATATAAAGTAAATGTTTCCTTCTGCCTAGGATGGCGGGGGCAAGGGCACCTTTTGGTTTCATGAAAAGGAAGAAGTTGTTGTAGGGCAGGCAGGAATTGGAAAAGCCGTGGTGGGCTGCACCCAGGGCGACAGGACATAAGGCATCCCCAAGAGCCATGCAGAAGTGAATGAAACACTGATTAAGTACCGGGACGAATGTGCTAGCCTGCATGAGTGAATAAATGCAGGGATTAATGAGTGTGCAGGCGTTAATGAGTGCAGCAGGGAAAGCATGAGTGCACAGGGTGAATGATTGTGGCAGGAAATGAAAGGTGTATGGTTTGTAAAGAATGCGTACAGCAATTAATAGGTGAGGTGGAGTGAATGTGTGACCGTGTGGGGGTGAATGAGAGCAGAAGGGAACGAGCTAGTACAGGAATAAATAGGTGGGAGTATGGAAGTGAATGAGGGCAGCATAAAGTGAGCATCTCAGTCAGCTAGTGCAACAGTGAGAGAATGTGTAAGTGCATGCAGCAGTGTGAGAAGTTGGCCTGGTATATGCTGTTCACTAATTAAAGTGGACACCTTGCACCAGGGCAAATCGACTCTTATGGTAGATAGGTTTAAGACAACCTTTTAAAGAAAGCTATCCTAGTGGTAGCTGTGGAGAGCAGCCTTCAGGCTAAGTCTCGGAGGAATGTAAAGCAGCTTGTTTTACCATATAATCTCTTGAATCACCAAATGAAAAGACACCACACAGGTATATATATCAAATATATATGTATTTATTTCTAAATAACTCTCTACTAATCTCTTTATGAGATTAGAAGACAAACATATGCACAAATCAACGTTTCACAATAAGTTAAGCACAAAATATGGCTGGGGCCCTAGGGGCGTACCAGACCATATACTAAGTAAGAGACTTAGGGACAACGACTTGCAGGGAGACAAGGCCTAGGGCCTTCAGAAGTGCTGGGGCCTCACGAAACCACCCAAGGCAGGTAAGTAAAGGACCCACGGGGGACGCGTGCAGTGTAGATACACAGGCGCGGATCGCCGTTGACTTCAATGGGGCAAGTCGCGGTTGGAAATAAAGAGTTTTAGGATACTTCGAGAGAACCTACAAGCAAGTCACTTACAGGGTAAGTAGTTCTAGGGCCCACACCCACAGGAGCACCGTAGTGCTGGAGTTACCTCACCCAGGGAAGCCGGGTGCACAGGTGTCCTTTGGTGTCGGGTCGCGGCGTCGTTTTCAATGGCGAACAAAGAAGACTTGCTGCTTGCGGGAGCTGAAGAAGTGTCCGGTGGAATCCAAGCCTGGATTCTGAAGAAGGATGACCTGAAAGCAGAGGGGACAGTGTTCAAAGTCACTTGGCAGTGACCCGGGGCAAGGAAGATGGATGCCCACCGTCGTCGGTCGCTTCAGGTCGGTTGCGGGTGCCTTGACTCTTCAGCCACGTGGTCCAGGAGACGACGACCAGGAGCTGGATTCGGTGTGTCCCTCGACGTCTGCAGCTGACTGCGGTGTCGGCAACTCGATCGGAGCCAACAAGCCTTGGCAGCCGCAAGTCTCGGGGAGATGGAGAAAAGTCGATGGCGCAGACCAGCAAGGTCTGTGGAACTCACCCAGCGAGGGTAAGTCAGGGCAGGCCTGGAGCAACCAGGGGAGCCCTTTGGTTTCTTTAAGAAGTCTTCTGGGGACCCACAAGCCAGCGGGCAAGGGATCGCGAAGACACCTCGGGCGGAATCACTCAACAGGGGCCCACGGTCACTCGGGACGGTGTAGGCCTCTGATCTTCGGAGGGATTCCTGCTGGAGGTCGGGACCACACGTGGTCCAAAGCACAGGTTCGTAGAACGTTGTGAAGGGGTTGCACTCGACAATAGTGCACGGTACCCAGGGGTCGCGGTTCCTCGTTACTCGTGGGGTCCACTTGCCTCAGCTTCGCTGGGGACTCACGATGGCCTGGGAGAGGTCAGGAAATCCACTTCCTGGGCTGCAGGGACTTCGGACTCCGGCGGGAGCGGCGTAGTTTGCGACCGTCGTTGTCGTTTTTGGTGCCTGCCAAGCAGGGAGTCACTCCTTGACTCCAAGGAGATTCTTCTGTCTTCCAAAGGTAGTGGAACGTCGAAGGGCCAGGATTCTTCTGTAGAGCGTCATCCAGGGGTTATCTGCTTTGCAATGGCAAGGTTCCCCCTCTTATACTAAAAAGAGGGGATGGACTAGCTCTATGACCCCACCTATGGGAGGGTCAAGGGAGGGGGTGGCTACACCCACTTCCCTTTGTCCAGTTTCGCACCAGAGCAGGGGCAGGTAGCCCCTGAGCTGGTTTGAACTGGCATATGCACAGAGGAGCCTTTTGCTCCCCCAGTGCAGGACTTCAAAGCACTCTAAGAGTGCACCCACCCAGCCCCAATACACATTATCCTGTCTGGGGAGGTGGTCACACCTCCCTGCAACAGGAAACCTATTGTCCAGGCCTCCCCTGCCGGAGTTTCGTCCAGCAGCAGGAGGCCAGACTTGTGTCTGTGGCAGCAGCATCCATTTTGTGATGCCAGGGCTTCAGAAAGAAGTTACCGGGTAAGCCAGAGTTAACATGTCTTTCCCTCTAGAAGGGTGGAATGCTACCCCCGCCGCCAGTATTGGTGGGGGGTAGTATTCCAAGATGTTTGACACCAAACACGACATGTTTAGGTGCAGCCATTCCAAAGTTAGCATTTTACCGCGAGGATATAATGCGCTTAAGAGTATATGGTCAGGCTGCACTACAAACAGCATCAGAGATGGTCTCCGAACGCTGCAGAGGGGCCCTGCTCATGCAGGGGCACCCTCTCACATAGGAACCATGCACTCTGCCTTTAGGATTGATAAGGCCTGCCTTAGGAGTGACTTATAGGTTTATATGTGTGTATGTATTTAGTGATATAGGTAACCTATATCACAGTAAGGGGTGCATGCACCACCCTACCCAGGCTGCAGTAGCAGACCTGTGGTGTCAGTTTGGATGGCCTTCCAGGGGTGGCATAATACATGCTGCAGCCCCTGGTAGGCCTCTGAGGTACCTATGCCCTTGGTACATAGTATACCATATACTAGGGACTTATAAGGGCACTCCAGATTCCAATCAGAGATGTGCCTAAGGCACATGGAAACCTTTTACAGAGAAAGCAGATAGACTGGGGCCCTGAATAGCAGGATCCCAGTCCAACTAAGTCATAAACCAGCAAAACACCATAAAAAAGTGGGGGCAACCATATAGTCAGATTCCACCTTCCTACATAACCCCCCAAACGAAAGGAGATAAGGCTAACCTTGGCCAGTTGAGCCTTCATTGACTAAGTGGTCATATAAGGAAGCACCTGCACTAGCATGGTTGCCCCCTGTCTTATGGTCCACTAAGCAATCCCTCACCCTAAGGGTATGAGAGGGTCTCCACCATGGGGAATCACTACCTGTGGTGTGCTTAGGTAAAGTACAAGGCTGGTGAGGTGTCTGAGTAGGGAAGTGAGGCCCTAGGAATGTTGGCCTCAGCTTCCTCAGATCACTGGTCACCATGTATGCCTGTCTTTCCATGACTGAGTTGCACTTTGCTCTAAGGGTCAACCTTTGGCTGCCTACAGCTGTGGGTTGGGTCCCTTTGGATGGACTACTGGAGGGACATGGCAGGTTTGGAACCTTCTGGTCCCAGGTTTGCCCTTGCCTACCAGAGTCCTTCTGGGGGAGGTCCCTACATAAAGGTATGGGGGATCCCTCAGTGTGTAGAGGAATTTTCACCTGGCTAGGGCTACTAGACTGGGTGCCCCTAATCTGCTGATGGGGGCTTCCTCTGGACAGGGGGCCCTGGGGGTCCACTGACCTCCCTGACCTCTGCAGCCCTGGGCTGACTGAGGCAGGGTAGAGAGGGGCAGGTTACCTGCTCCAGACGGGGTACCACCTTGGAAGGGTCCTCTGCCATCAGGGGTGTGGCCAGGCCAGGCCTGACTACCTCTGTGGCAGTTCCTTCACTAGGGGTAGGGTCAGTTCCCTGAGGAGGCTGACCCTTACCTACTGTCTGGGGGAAGAAGACTTTTCTTCAACCCTTGTGCTCTCTTTTGGGGGAGAGTGGGCCATTCTTTCAGGCTCCATCTCTCCAAATTCTTGGGCTGGGGCTGTGGCCATCACAGCCCCACTAACCTTTACAGGGACGCCCAACATCCTAAGATGGGTTTGGTGTTCCACTTCAGCCCAGGCTGAAATTTCCAGATCATTGCCCATCAGGCAATCTACAGGTAGGGTTGGGGACACTGCCACTCTTTTTGGGCCTGTGACCCCCTCCCAGCTGAGATTGACTATGGCCATGGGGTGATCTGTTCTGACACCATCAATGTTGGTCACCTGGTATTTAAACTCAGGTAAAAGCTGGTGAGGGGGACTAGTTTCCCTGCCACCATGGTGACACTAGCCCCTGTGTCCCTAAATGCCACAGCTTTCTGACCATTAATTATTGGCTCCAATCTGTACCTGCCCAATGCTATGGGACCCATGGTAAAGGTGGCAAATCCTATACCACCATCAGAGTCAGAGGAGTCTGTTGAGGGGTCCCTGTCTAAACTAGGGCCCACCTCTGTTCCTCTTGCAAAAGCACCTAACTTTTTGGGTGCACTACTCCCAACTGGAGGATTACTACTGGTAGTACCAGGAGGGGTGGTAGTAGTTGTGGGAGGAACATTTTCTTTATTGCCAATCCTGGGGCAACTGGGATCAGTTTTCCAGTGCCCAGGCTTTTTACAGACATGGCAATAGGGTTTCTTTTCAGGAGAGGAAGGAGTTTGGGACCCACCCCCAGAAGAGGAATTTTGGGGCCCTGTAGGGGACTTATCCTTAGATTTATCCCCACCTTTCTCTTGGGACTTAGTAGAATCTTTCTTCTGGTCACCACCCTGATTTCTAGTTTTTACTCTGGTTCTGACCCACTTGTCTGCCTTCTTTCCCAATTCTTGGGGAGAGGTCAGATCAGAGTCCACCAGATACTGGTGCAAAAGCTGGTTTTGACAATTATTAAGGATCTGCTCCCTCATAATCAAATTGTACAATCCTAAAAGTCCTGCACTTTGTTGCCATGTATCCAACCTTCCAGAGCCTTTGTAGCACAATCTACAAAATCAACCCAGTCTTGAGTCTGAGCTTTTTGGGTGTCTCTGAACTTCAACCTATACTGTTCAGTGGTTAGGCCAAACCCATCTATCAGAGCACTCTTCAAGACTGTGTAATTGTCAGCATCCTCTTCTCTTACAGTGAGGAGCTTGTCTCTACCTTTGTCTGCAAAGGAGAGCCACAAGATTGCTGCCCACTGCCTCTGGGGGACCTTCTGAACTTTACAGGCCCTCTCCAGTGCAGTTATCCATTTGTGGATGTCATCCCCACTCTGGTAGGGAGGGACAATCTTGTTTAGGTTTCTATGGTCATAAGACCTGTCCCTATCTCTAAGGATATTGCTGCCACCATGGGACTCTAGTCCCAACTTTCTTCTCTCCCTGAGGAGATCTAGGGATTCCCTATCTAAAGCCAGTTGCTTTTTTCTGATTTCCAGCTGAGTTTCCTCATACCGGACCAGCCTGGCTCTCCTCTCATGAGAGGATTCCCTCCTGTGAGAGGAGACAGAGCTCCCTATAGAGGTGCCAGAGTGGTTAGACTCCTGAGAAGGAGATCTAGACTTCCTGGGCACACTCTTAATCCTTCCTGGGGGACAAAGAGGGCATCATTTTGATCATCCTCATCATCATCCACAGGAGGGATTGGGTTTTCCAGGTCAGGGTCATTGTCACCCTCCTGGCCAGTTTCAGAGGGGGGCTGGGGGTATTGGTACCCCTGGCCTCCTCCTCTTCTTCTGCCCCACCCTCAGCTCCTACCCCTTCAGTCCCTACAGGCTTACTAAGGTCATAAGCCACCAACAACTCCTTGAGGTGTTGGGTGGTGGGGCTTTGGCCTGTCCTTATTTTTCTCAAGTTGCATAAAGCTCTCAATTCCAAGAATGGGAGTGTATCATACTTGGAGGGTGGAAGCTCAATGGCTTCCTGCAAGGATTCTTTGGATCCTCCCCTTAAAGACATTCTAGTGTTGTGCAGTGTTGTACTACCTACACTAGTTTGTGGCCTACTGATCCTAGCTTGAGCTGTGGAAAGGGTGTGCTATCCCTTGGCACCCAGCTCTAAGTTCAGTAGAACTTATTGATACTAAGCTTGACTTTATATGTACCTTGAGTACCTATAATGGTTTTCAGTTAGTAATTCAAATAGAGATTTTCTGGTAAAACAATGGCAAGCTGGAATCCCACACGCTGCCCACCAATGTGAGAAGTTGGCCTGGTATATGCTGTTCACTAATTAAAGTGGACACCTTGCACCAGGGCAAATCGACTCTTATGGTAGATAGGTTTAAGACAACCTTTTAAAGAAAGCTATCCTAGTGGTAGCTGTGGAGAGCAGCCTTCAGGCTAAGTCTCGGAGGAATGTAAAGCAGCTTGTTTTACCATATAATCTCTTGAATCACCAAATGAAAAGACACCACACAGGTATATATATCAAATATATATGTATTTATTTCTAAATAACTCTCTACTAATCTCTTTATGAGATTAGAAGACAAACATATGCACAAATCAACGTTTCACAATAAGTTAAGCACAAAATATGGCTGGGGCCCTAGGGGCGTACCAGACCATATACTAAGTAAGAGACTTAGGGACAACGACTTGCAGGGAGACAAGGCCTAGGGCCTTCAGAAGTGCTGGGGCCTCACGAAACCACCCAAGGCAGGTAAGTAAAGGACCCACGGGGGACGCGTGCAGTGTAGATACACAGGCGCGGATCGCCGTTAGCTTCAATGGGGCAAGTCGCGGTTGGAAATACAGAGTTTTAGGATACTTCTATAGAACCTACAAGCAAGTCACTTACAGGGTAAGTAGTTCTAGGGCCCACACCCACAGGAGCACCGTAGTGCTGGAGTTACCTCACCCAGGGAAGCCGGGTGCACAGGTGTCCTTTGGTGTCGGGTCGCGGCGTCGTTTTCAATGGCGAACAAAGAAGACTTGCTGCTTGCGGGAGCTGAAGAAGTGTCCGGTGGAATCCAAGCCTGGATTCTGAAGAAGGATGACCTGAAAGCAGAGGGGACAGTGTTCAAAGTCACTTGGCAGTGACTCGGGGCAAGGAAGATGGATGCCCACCGTCGTCGAGTCGATTCAGGTCGGTTGCGGGTGCCTTGACTCTTCAGCCACGTGGTCCAGGAGGTGTCGACGACGACCAGGAGCTGGATTCGGTGTGTCCCTCGACGTCTGCAGCTGACTGCGGTGTCGGCAACTCGATCGGAGCCAACAAGCCTTGGCAGCCGCAAGTCTCGGGGAGATGGAGAAAAGTCGATGGCGCAGACCAGCAAGGTCTGTGGAACTCACCCAGCGAAGGTAAGTCAGGGCAGGCCTGGAGCAACCAGGGAGCCCTTTGGTTTCTTTCAGAAGTCTTCTGGGGACCCACAAGCCAGCGGGCAAGGGATCGCGAAGACACCTCGGACGGAATCACTCAACAGGGGCCCACGGTCACTCGGGACGGTGTAGGCCTCGGATCTTCGGAGGGATTCCTGCTGGAGGTCGGGACCACACGTGGTCCAAAGCACAGGTTCGTAGAACGTTGTGAAGGGGTTGCACTCGACAATAGTGCACGGTACCCAGGGGTCGCGGTTCCTCGTTACTCGTGGGGTCCACTTGCCTCAGCTTCGCTGGGGACTCACGATGGCCTGGGAGAGGTCAGGAAATCCACTTCCTGGGCTGCAGGGACTTCGGACTCCGGCGGGAGCGGCGTAGTTTGCGACCGTCGTTGTCGTTTTGGTGCCTGCCAAGCAGGGGAGTTACTCCTTGACTCCAAGGGAGATTCTTCTGTCTTCCAAAGGTAGTGGAACGTCGAAGGGCCAGGATTCTTCTGTAGAGCGTCGTCCAGGGGTTATCTGCTTTGCAATGGCAAGGTTCCCCCTCTTATACTAAAAAGAGGGGATGGACTAGCTCTATGACCCCACCTATGGGAGGGTCAAGGGAGGGGTGGCTACACCCACTTCCCTTTGTCCAGTTTCGCGCCAGAGCAGGGGCAGGTAGCCCCTGAGCTGGTTTGAACTGGCATATGCACAGAGGAGCCTTTTGCTCCCCCAGTGCAGGACTTCAAAGCACTCTAAGAGTGCACCCACCCAGCCCCAATACACATTATCCTGTCTGGGGAGGTGGTCACACCTCCCTGCAACAGGAAACCTATTGTCCAGGCCTCCCCTGCCGGAGTTTCGTCCAGCAGCAGGAGGCCAGACTTGTGTCTGTGGCAGCAGCATCCATTTTGTGATGCCAGGGCTCTAGAAAGAAGTTACCGGGTAAGCCAGAGTTAACATGTCTTTCCCTCTAGAAGGGTGGAATGCTACCCCCGCCGCCAGGATTGGCGGGGGGTAGTATTCCAAGATGTTTGACACCAAACACGACATGTTTAGGTGCAGCCATTCCAAAGTTAGCATTTTACCGCGAGGATATAATGCGCTTAAGAGTATATGGTCAGGCTGCACTACAAACAGCATCAGAGATGGTCTCCGAACGCTGCAGAGGGGCCCTGCTCATGCAGGGGCACCCTCTCACATAGGAACCATGCACTCTGCCTTTAGGATTGATAAGGCTTGCCTTAGGAGTGACTTATAGGTTTATATGTGTGTATGTATTTAGTGATATAGGTAACCTATATCACAGTAAGGGGTGCATGCACCACCCTACCCAGGCTGCAGTAGCAGACCTGTGGTGTCAGTTTGGATGGCCTTCCAGGGGTGGCATAATACATGCTGCAGCCCCTGGTAGGCCTCTGAGGTACCTATGCCCTTGGTACATAGTATACCATATACTAGGGACTTATAAGGGCACTCCAGATTCCAATCAGAGATGTGCCTAAGGCACATGGAAACCTTTTTACAGAGAAAGCAGATAGACTGGGGCCCTGAATAGCAGGATCCCAGTCCAACTAAGTCATAAACCAGCAAAACACCATAAAAAAAGTGGGGGCAACCATATAGTCAGATTCCACCTTCCTACAACTACCCTAAACCCTAAAACACTACCCCCTACACTACACAAACACCACTGCACTACCCTAAACCCTAAAACAATACCCCCAGCACGAACCCCTACACTACCCAAACACCACTGCACTACCCTAAACCCTAAAACACTACCCCCAGCAGTACCCCCTACACTACCCAAACACCATTGCACTACCCTAAACCCTAAAACACTACCCCCAGCACGACCCCCTAAACTACCCAAACACCACTGCACTACCCTAAACCCTAAAACACTACCCCCAGCACAACCCCCTACACTACCCAAACACCACTGTAATACCCTAAACCCTAAAACACTCCCCCAGCACGACTCCCTACACTATCCAAACACCACTGCACTACCCTAAACCCTAAATCTACCCCCAGCATGACCCCCTACACTACACAAACACCACTGCACTACCCTAAACCCTAAAACACTACCCCCAGCACGACCCCCTTCACTACCTAAACACAACTACACAATTTGTTACAGGCGTTGCAACGCAGGCCTGTGGTGCTTACTGGAAGTACTTGGTGGGCTAGTTGGGCCCCAGGGACCCTCAAGATTCAAGGTGACCTAATCCCCCAACTTAAAACGCGCCACGGGGCGCGTTTGCACAGTGGTGAAGGGAGGGGGCGGGGCCTCTGGTGACATGTGCGCAAACACGCCCCCTTGAATCCTGAGGGACCCTGGGGGCCAACTAGCCCACTAGGTACCTTCAGTAAGCACAACAGAGTTGCGTTGCAGAGAGGTGAAAAAAGGTGCGTGGCCTCGGAACGCCTCTCTGCAACTCAGCTCTGTGGTCCTAACTGTAGGTACCTGGGGGGCTAGTTGGGCCCCAGGAACCCTCAGGATTCAAGGGGACTTAATCCCGCAACTTAAAACGCGCCACGGGGTGCGTTTGCACACGCGTTTTAAGAGGTAGTTTTAATCCCCCTGCCCTATTATGTACTAGGGACTTACAGAGGAGGTCATGCTAATCACAGGGGTACCCCAACGCAAAGTGTTCCCTAGTGTATGTAGGTGTTTTCACTGTATTCTAAGTGTCTTTTAGCATAGCACTGACTCTGGTTAGTCAGAGTCAGTTACCACCAGTACCTGTCTGAAAAGTTGTGGGCACAGGATGATTTTGCAACATGGCCTCTTTCTGCTCCTCTGTTGGTTCTTTCTGCACATCTTTTTCTTCTTCCTGCACTTTTCTTCGTCTTTGTGGACTTCTGTTGCTTCTTTCTGCATTTCTTTTGCTTCTTTCTGCGCGTTTTTTCTTCTTTCTTCACATGTCCTACCTCTGTAGGCATAGTTAGAAACTAGCATTTAAAAACCTTTGAAATTCACTTAAAAAATCATAGGTTTCAGACACGTTATAGTTAGAAATTAGCATTTAAAAAACCTTTGAAATTCACTGAAAAAACCATAGATTTCAGACACGTTATAGTTAGAAATTAGCATTTAAAAAACCTTTGAAATTCACTGAAAAAACCATAGGTTTTAGGGACAGTTATAGTTAGTTGGACATTTCACTCGTACAAAACCATAGAAATTCCCCCGTTATAGTTAGTTCAGCTAACTATAACTCGCGCCCGCAATGCACTGCTGATGACTTCACATATTACATCACTCATGACATGGTCAGTGACATCACTGATGACATCACTGATGACATCTCAAATGACATCACTGATGACATCATCCATGTGATAATTTCATACATCTTCTCACTACCCTAATATAGCTTTTGATACACCCACTCTAAATTACAGACTGCCATTCTCAAAACCATACACACTCCAATACCAATAACTACATACCCACTCACTGATTCTTAGGTCTACACACACACATCTACTCACTCACCCGTACAGTCACTCATACTTACAGTCACTCAGTACAGGACTATCATATGCACTCATACACCTATATAAACACTCACACACCGCCACTCATCCATAGAGGTACTCACACACCTAGTCAGTCATGCAAAAAATTAATCACACACCCATTTACTCACCTATACAGTTATACACACACCAGCTCACTTACTCATACAAATACTAGCACATTCTTACGCTCTTATCCAATAACTGATACAAGCACACACGCATCCATACAGCCACTCTCACAATCATACACTCTCACTTATAGCCATTTAAATACTCTAACACACATATATACTGCCTTTTACATATGTAGTTACTCGCACATGTACCACTGAGATATACATTCACTCACTAACACACCCATACACACACTCACCCACCCAAGCAGTCCATCACAGATGCACTCTTGAAATCATGCACCCAGTGAATCACCCACTCACACATCTATGTACAGAGTCACACACACCCCACCCACACAAACACTCAGGCAGCCATACAGATACTCAGAGAACCAATCAATAACCCATATAGACACTCATGTAGCTATTCGTAAATCCATGCATCCACTTACACACCAACAAACAGACGGATACAGACATTCACACAGTTTAGTCACTAACCCATGCATTCAGTAAGATCTTAAATCACTCACTTGTAGAGTCAGTCACGCACGTACTAAATCATCCATTCAGACACTTAAACACCCACTCATTCTTCAATACGCCTTTACCTATATATATTAAACATATTTAAACTTTACAGAAACACACAGTCACTAGATGATGTCATCAGTGATTTCATTTGAGATGTCATCAGTGATGTCATCAGTGATGTCACTGACCATGTCATGAGTGATGTAATATGTGACGTCATCAGCAGTGCATTGTGGGCGCGAGTTATAGTTAGCTGAACTAACTATAACGGGGAATTTCTATGGTTTTGTACTGAGTGAAATGTCCAACTAACTATAACTGTCCCTAAAACCTATGGTTTTTCAGTGAATATATATATATATTCACTAACGAAATCCAATAAGGCGCACACTCAGGATGAATTTTTGGCTTGTGCAAAATGTATTACTCAGTTGTTACGCGGTTGGACAGTAAAACTGTCTTGATCAAGACAGTTTTACTGGCGAAACCCGTAGCAACTGAGTAATAAATTTTGCACAAGCAAAAATTCATCCCAAGTGTGCGCCTTATTGGATTTCGTTGTGGATACTGTTGTCCGGTTTGGTTCCACTGGCTTCGCGCACCACCTGACCACGGGCCGAGATCCCAGGAGCAACTCTCCTTTTTGGCAATATATTTGTTAAATTTTTATATAATTTTAAAATTATAAAATACATTCAAATTATTAGTTTAATAATTGTTTTAAAGTAAATATATATATTAATTATTATATATTTGTTTAATTAAGTTTATTTGATGAATTTGTTAAAATCAATCAATCAATCAGGGGAATTGTAAAGCGCGCTACTCATCCGTGAGGGTCTCAAGGCCCTGGGGAGGGGGGGTAAGCAGCTCCGTTCAGTCGAAGAGCCAGGTCTTGAGTGTCTTCCTCAAGATGTATATTAAATCTAATTAATAAAAAAAAATTTTTATTCTTTAATATGTTTAATATTTATTAATTTGTTATATATATATATATGTGTATATATATATATATATATCAAAGCAAATCCCGGGTTGTCACCAAACCTCCACGGCGCACAAACACAGGTACGGACCACTCGAGGGACGTAGAAAAAACTGCTGTGCTTTATTTAAATTCCATGATTACAGCAACCAGTCAGTCCTGGCCAGTGCCTCAGCATGACGCGTTTCGACCGATACAACTCGGTCTTGTTCATATGTATATATAAAACGATATTTTGTAGAACTATATTTATGACATCTATATTCTTTTCTGATTTTTTGTACTTACCATTATATATATAGGATGTCGATATTTTTGACATCGATATTTATAACTTCGATATTGTGGTATGGGGATATTTTAGTTGTCGATATTCTGTCAGTGAACCTGGGACAGATAGCCTTTCAATAGGGAAATCGAAATTGGCAGTATTTTACTATCAGGACATGTCACACACACCAGTACATGTCCTACCTTTCACATACAATGCACCCTGCCCGTGGAGGTACCTTGGGCCTAGCCGAGGGGTGCCTTACATGTAAGAAAAGGGAAGTTTAGGGCCTGGCAAGTGGGTGCACTTGCCAGGTTGGCATGGCAGTTAAAAACTGCGAGTAGACACTGCAGTGGCAGGTCTGAGACACCTTTGAAAAGCTACTTGTGTGGGTGGCACAATCAGTGCTGCAGGTTCACTAGTAGCATTTGATTTACAGGCCCTGGTCACACCTGTGTACAATACTAGGGACTTATTAGTAAATCAAATATGCCAATCCTGTATATACCAATCAGTAACACAATTTACCTAGAGAGCATATGCACTTTAGCCCTGAATAGCAGGGGTAAAGTGCCCAGAATCCAAACCAACAAAAACGAGGTAAAAAACAGGAGGTCAAAAAGCAAAAAGCCTAGGGGTGAACCCGCTGAAAGAGCCAAGTCTAACATTCACCATATACTTTACTAACTACATTTCTGGCCCAATTCTAGACAATATTTTGTACTCTCTTAATATTCCGGTTTATTTGGCTAAATCTTTTTCTATTAGTACACACATTTCTGACATTCTGTTGAGTTTACTTTGTGGGGTAGGAGATTGGAATCTCCTCCTTTGATAATTTGTGTGCTTTATAGAATGCACTCAATTTGAAGGTTTTATGGGGCTATCAATATGTACCTGATTAGGACACAGACCCCTCAATGCTTACAGAATAAAGACAGACAGCAGCCCTCTACCATCTAGTCACTTAGTAGGCCACATAGAAGCACCAACCACCCAATACTCATGGTATTTTAGATGCAAGATGCCTATCGGAAGTACAATGGCAACAAACTTGGATATGATTCTTAGTTTCTCAGCAATTTTCTGATTCAATTATACATTTCATGTTAGTATCTTTTCCTTGTGTGGGCCAGCTCTGACATTGAAATTGAGAACCTATGCTAGTTAATGGAGTAACAAAAAGACATATAATTTTTACCACTAGAATGTCCCTTCTGTAGTTTGATATTTGCTTTCTCTCTAATTAGGGCAAGCAACAAAAGAGTGATCAAAATTGGGTGGGGGGTTCCTAAGTGTGTAGTGGTGATCCTCTCCTGTGATGGTCCTATGGCGTGCAAGCCGGGGAGCTCACGGATCAGTAGGTCCCTGCAGGGAGGACCTTTGATGAAAGTGTGACAATAAGGCCTCCCTCCTGTGCTCCCTCTGGGAATCCATTGCCCTGAGTTACAGGGGTAATTCCTCATCGAGACCAGTGGCAAGTATTAGGCTTGTTCCAGTTTTTAATCACTTAAGAGTGCCTGAAGCGAATAGCTGACACGCACACACGTCTTTGGGGGAAGTAACTTCTGTGCATCCCACCCTGACGAAAGCCCAGGACCTATTTAGGCCAGATAGGAGGGCTGAAACATGTTGGTGCTAGAATAAGGGTCATAGGACCATCACATCCTTAAACACCCTATTGCATATATTTTAACCTTCCCTCCCACTCCACCATTAAAGAATTCTTTAGGAGTGGGTGAGGAATTTTATCTTTAATAGTACGCCCCCAATACACAATATCCGTAAGTGCTCCCTGAAACACGGTCGAGCCCACCCCGACTTTAAGCAGTCGGGGTGAGCCCTACGATGAAGCATGTCACTATTAGAGTGAGTGAGGGCTATTTAAAGAAAAGGGTCTCTTTCCCTTCCCACCCATAATAATGGGTTGGACATATTTCGTTTGTTCCTCTTGTGAACTTTGTTCAGGAGAGGATCACCACTACACACTTAGGAACCCCCACCCAATTTTGATCACTCTTTCGTTGCTTGCCCTAATTAGAGAGAAAGCAACTATCAAACTACAGAAGGGACATTCTAGTGGTAAAAATTATATGAAATAGGGAGGACGTGTTCTTTCTATCCTCTTGATTGAGGACCTCTCTACCCACCCGGGACCTGTGGATCCTGGGATTTGTGTACCAGTAACAAAAAGACAGACAAGAATGAGATGAAATAGACAATTAGAAATCATGATGTTCCGGCTTAAACCATTACATCATGGAGAGCATAATGAAATGTATACAGAGTATAGAGATTATTGTGATGCAACAGTGGTGTGAGAAGCTAGCTATCAATAAAGTTATCAAAGGTCAAATAACCTCATATAGATTCTCTTGAAATAAAAGAAAAATGTAAAAAAAATACAGAGTAACTAGGGAACATTAGGATCATGAAGAACAAATATTTGGCACATAGAGGAAACCCATTTAATACAGAAGATGCAAATATGAAAATCTAATATTAGGAAACAATTGCAAAAAATGTTCAAGTTAGAAAGAAATATCTTTGCTTGAGGTTAAGGAATAATGGGGTAGAAAATAATTACAAGATTGGAATATTTCTAAGGTTATGGCAAAAGATAGTATAGAAGGAATCTTATAAGAGAGAAATGATCAAAGGACAACGCTGCCTCAAACATAGGTCTGTTCTCCCCAGTTTCCTGGCCTGTTAAGCTTAACATCAATGCAGGCATAAAGCGGTGTTGAGTGGATGGATTAGGGAGAATGGCATACTTTGAGGTGCTTTAGGAGTCATGATGGTGTAGGTAATCTCTCGATTCAAGCCTTAACATGAGCCTGAGACCTGACAAGACTAAAACAATCATGCTCCCCCAAGCAAGAAGAGAAGTTACTTGTGTATATTATTTAGTTCACTGGGAGTAGAAACAGATGTTTGTTTGTGTGCTGTACATTTTAGAAACAGTTCAGAGCTAACATACTGATACATTTTAACTGTGGCTCTGATGTGATTTTCCCTGTTTTGAAATGTACTGTTTCATGAATTAGGTTTGCTCTTTTTTTTAAATTGATGTGTTTGCTATTATTATGGAGTGTTGCACATGGGTTTGAGTAGAATTATTGTGATTCAGTTTGAGTCATGCTATGCACATTTTTTCTTTATCAAAAATAAGTGACTGAAATGAGGAAGAAAATTTGACTTTAATGCACAAGTTACATACAAGTGGTCTTCAATAATCTGATTTCCTCTTCCTCATCTCAGTCCTCCTAACACTTTTTCCCTCTCAGAAGTTTTCCAACCATGATCCCTGAAAGACTGGCATATCTGCATGATTTATTGAGGCCAGGGCTTAGCTTTAGGTCTACCTCATAGGAGGGCAAACACTTACTGTAGAGTAGGGGTGACAGAAAAAGAGAAAGTAGAGTGTTTGAAATGGAGGGTCTTGGGGTAGAAGTAAAGCAGAGAAATTAAAATACATTTTTTAATTCAAAATTAGCATAGTAAAATGAGAATTATGGTGGTGTCTGATTTAGCTTTAGAGTCAAGGATAGCATAGAGGATTGGCATGGTTTAATTGTCAAGATTAGGATTAGGTTAGCAACAGGGTAAGGAATATACATTTTTGTTAGGCTAAGGAAAAAGGTCATGTTTATTTTCATCTCATTAGTTTGAATGTAAGCATCAAGGTTTGGGGAAGGTCAGCCTATGGGTAGTTAAGGTCAGAATAATGATGCAGTAAGACGTCCACCACTCATTCCAGAAGCCAGCTCGTCTTTCCTAGTACTGTTCTCTGTATCCCTGCTTTCAATATTGTACAGTGCTTCACTGCCTGTCAACTACATTCAAGCCATGCAAATACCATATAGATACATAGGTATGAAAGTAGATGTGTCCATTTGCTTCAGGGTACAGTCAAGGTTGAGGTTATCTTAGATTCTGGGTACAATGTAGGTGATATGTTCCCTGGTCCCCCTGCCCCCCAAGAGCCAGAGGGGTAGGATTTCTAACACCCTGGCACAAGGATTCAGTCAATACACCAATACAAATTAGAAAACGAATTGGACTGCAACCCATACGCAACCAGCTGAGAAATGCTGCACAGGAAATGTTTCTGGCAATGATCAGTCCCACAAGGTTAGTTCAAGGACACAGTAGAACACCAAACCCTCTTTCGTTATTGAATAACAAACTAAAAATTGCATTAAAAACAGAAAAGTTACTTTAAAATATTTATTTTAAAATCCTAGTCTAGTACATAAAATATGAACGATAATCACAAAGAGTTAATAAAATAATGCAGCAATGCAAGACATGGTCAGCAAAAACAGCAAGAATATTTCTAAAATGGTTAGCAAGTTCTTAACATCCTAACACCATAAAGCTATTTCTAGGCGTATGATAAATTTTAGCAGAAGCAATAAATAGCAAGCCTGTATTTCGAGTTTCTCAATTTGGATCGTACAGCAGACACGGTTTCATCAGAAATATAGGAATTCAGATATTCTCTGTCACAGCATTGTCTAGGAAATCTCAAACAGTCCTAGGCTGAATGCCACTTCTCGTCACTACTCTTGACGCAGCCCCACCTGGGGCTGGCAGACACTGCAAACCAAAGTGATTTCTGGGTAGTCATAGTGTGAATGCCCTCTAACTTATAGTTAGTTACCTGTGTTTTTATATTATTTAGCAGCCATGGCCTGTCAGTACGGGCAGAGGGCCTTCACCCCCCTTTAACTCCCGACAAGAAAAAAAGTATTTGTGCTGCTGAACACAGGTCAGCCTGACTGACACTTTTCTTGTTCAGGTCAGGTAACTGGGAGCTAGACATGCAGTAAATGTGCAGGCGCCTGGCTGCCTGAGCTGAACTTTGCCAGGCTGAGGATTTCACAGCCCTGTAGGCGTGACCACCTCAGTCTGGCAAAAACTGCCCTGAGGCCCTCCCCTTGTGACAAAGGGGAGCATCACTGATAGCCTCTGACCTGGACACTTCAGTTTTAAGCCCTGAAGTGCCCGTCAATGAGTGACACCTCGTCACAGAGTGGGTTGGGGCAGTGGCGTAGCTAGGCCTTAGACACCCATGGTGGCCCCTTGCTTAGGCTGCCCGCGGCATCCTGATCGAAGAGCGGGGGTGCTGGTGATTTTTCGTGATCATAACCATTTTTTGGACTGAATTTGCTGTTTTTTGACTCTGTGCACTAGGTCTTCACTAACTAGGCCCCAATGCATGGACTCTGACCAGTAAAACATGTTGAAATTGCTATACCCTAATTGGCATTATTAACTTACCTGTAAGTCTCTAGTATATGTTACAAAGGATACCCAGGCTCTGTAAATTCAATATCACTAGTGGACTGCAGCACACATTTTGCCACCACTAGGGTGACAGTGCAGTACATGACTGCAGGTCTACCACTGTAGCCTATGTGTGCAATTTTAAAACTGCAAATTTGACCTGCTAAAATAATCCATTTTGAGAGGACTAAGCCTTCCTTTTAAATATTAAAATGTCACACCTAGGTAGGCCTTCAATGCCCATAGGACAGGGCGCATGGTATACAAAAGTAGGACATGTAAAAGTTTACTGTTAAATAGGGCATTACAGTGACAAGGCCCTAAAAGCTATTTACACTGTAGCAGTGTTTGTGGTTTAATAGTAAAGCACAGAATATAATATTAAAATTAATTAAGGTATCTCCACTAAGGAAACAACTACAAAGTTAATTATTGGACTTTTCAAAATATTTATTACTAAGCCCAATCCATTGGAAAAGTCGGATTTGTAACACATATTTTGCAAAAGATATTTTTAAAAGTCCCCCTTTACCTACCTAAAGCCTCTAGAAACCCATTTGCATAGGCTTCCAACTGACACCCAGGAGCCGAATAGCACCTTAGATGGGGTGTGAACTTGCTCCCAGAGCTGAGATGCCTTGGGTGTGGGGAGGTGTTCTATTCCTCTGACATGATGACCATCTGGGCTTTGCCCAGGATCCAACTTAATTTCATGGAGGCCTACACTGTCACAGGCTGATGTAGCTAACATCTTGACCTGCCCCCTCCTTTTTCCTTCTAGTCAGTAAGGCATCAATCCCAGTGGGAGAGGAGCTGCCCCAGAACTGGTTTTGAGTGACCACAGAGGAGGGGGTGCTCCTTTCCCTGGCGGCACCTCAAGGGTGAGCACAGGAGCTCTGCACAGAAAAAGAAAGGCCTTCCATGTTGGATTTAGGTAGAGAGGGGCACTATGAGATTGTTTGTAGTAGGCAATACAGGAACTGCTGCAAAAGTGGGTAGGACTAACGCTTGGAGCTTTATCCCTCTTAGTTAGGGAAGGGCCAGAAGTCACCCCTGCACATAGGCTGGTGCCAGGAATAAATGTGGCACCCCAGGGCACCCTCTTCAGAACACTACTGCACCTGTGGAACACAGAAGAATGACTACACCTGCTGTCAAGACGCATTAGGAGACCTTAAAGCCTATACCTGCTCTCACTTGTACCCAGGACAAAAAAAGTGGACTCCAAGGGTCAGTAGGCTGACCTCTTGTTATGCTATAGCGACACAGCAAGCTGCTAGAATCCCTTTTCCTGAAGAGCCCAGCTGACCAGTCCTAACTGAACTGGCTTTGCACTTTGCTGGTGGCTTCTGCTGGAATGAGTCTTGACTCCAAAGTGCTGTTCCTAAGTTCCTGGGATCCTCGGCTGTGTCAAAGTGTACTCCTAACATCTTTAAAAAAACCTGGGACTTAAAAATTAATTTGGTTCCAAATACCTCCGGAAGACCAGGGCACACTTGCCAAGTCTATCCAATGATGGTACTTTCCCACTTGGCCAAAGATTCAGGTTGCTCTTCCTCTGAGCTTTCCTGCATCTGCATATCTGTTTCAGCAGGACATCATGGGGAAGGTATTCGGCTTCGTGGAGCCCTGTTCGGCTACAGCTTTCAGCCTTGCCCTGCTGCAGAAATCCAACCTCTAAAAAAGTGACTAAGTCCGACTGTGAAAATATTCAGAAGGTGAAGACACCGAAAGCATCCGGCTTGCGAGGCACCTTCCTTGGGTGTGAATTTGGAATTACTCCCACTGTGAGCTTTCCCACCAAAAGTCAATGGCTTCACCGGGACTTCATCCAATAGCTATCTAGGCTCATGGAGCTCATCTCGGCTACAGCTTCCTGCTTTGCCCTCTGAGGATTTTTGGCTTCTGTTTTAGAGACTAAGCAAGAAGTTAAAACTTCTGACCGGAAAGAACCTGGTTTCTGTACCCGAACCGCACTCCATTGTGGTTGGCCTTAAATCATACTTAGGTACCAGTCAAGTGCACCCAGAGGTCCCTGCTTGGTGATTAATGCTTTTAGGTGCTATTTTTATTTAAAACGTAAAAATTCATATCTATGGCCCCTCTTATTGGATTTTTATTGCTTTGTTGTTAATTTGTTCACTAAAATATTCTTTATGTTTATAAATTGGAGTGGGATTTTTATTGTGTTGTTTATGACTTTCTAACTGTTTTGGTAGTTCTAAAAGCTTTACACATTTTCTTAAGTTTGCCTGTCTGCTCTGTCCCATAGCTACCAGGGTTGAGCTGAATTTTATATTACTAAAACCTTTACTGGACCAAACAAGAAACTTGCGGGGACTACCATCCACCCCAACTAATAATCCACTTTCTCGCACTGTGGTAGCTTCCATAACTAAAAATGATAAAATATGTCAGCCTAGACAGTAAGCAGACATAATGTCAACTTTTCTGCACCATCTAAGAAGTTCACTCTTTCTAAAAAGAGATAGAACACTCTGAAAGCAGACATAGGATAAAAATAGAAGTGGCATACTTGGGAACTGTTACAGTGTTCATGACATAGGGTCAAGGCTGGGTAATGACATGGGTTAGAATGAATGAGGTAAGGGTTGGGGGTCACCACTAGGCCAAGTGTAAAGATTTTTACAGTGGCTGGGAAAGGGGAGGTAGGGTTTCAGGTATTTCAACAGTAAAAAACTGTTATTACTGGGAATAGTTTCCAACTAACTAGTTTTCTTTTTAATTTTGATATCGCTGCAAGGTAGATCAAAACCTAACTTGTCATTGATATGTTTTTCCTAGAAACTTTTTCCCTCAATTGGTATTCTTCTGAAGTATACTGCGATGATATTACATTGGCCTAAAGTTCTGGCCTGAGGACAAGTGAATCAAAGTAATGAAGATAGCTACTAGTAAATAATCTGACATCCACTCAGTGCACTGTTGATCTATAGTTGAACTATGAATGGCTGGTGTTTCTTCAGTGGTGACGTGTGTATAAATATTGAACAAGCATTTGCAATGCAATCGGTCTCGCCTTTGGGACCTTGTATGTATTTAGCTATGCAGCACATTAGCCTGGGTGCTGAAACATGTACTGTTCTTTAACATGGAGGGAAAGTAAGCACCAAACTACGTGACATGCCAGGGATGGGAACACATGGAGAGAAATGATGAAATGGTATAGTCCAAAGCTCTGTTTTTAATATAAAATCAGGGCCTTCGGTGGTCATATCACTGAAAATACAAGATTTGAAAAAAATATTATTGTCTACGGGTGCTCATGGAAGACAATTTCTATGGACTGGAATCTAGAGAATGCTAAAGTGATTCTGGTATTTTACTGACCTCTGCTGGTCGTTTTCTATCAAGAAAGTTAAATAGAGGCAGTTGCCAGAAAAAGACAAAAAGAAAGTCCCTCAGCAGAAAGCAATTCTGGTATTTTACTGACCTCTGCTGGTCGTTTTCTATCAAGACAGTTAAATAGAGGCAGATGAACAGAAAAAAAGTCCCTAAGCAGAAGCCAACAAGTCCTAGGGCTGATATCCAGAGCCCACAAAGTACATACACATATAAGTATATACTAAAGTATATAAAAGAGGTCTCGAATGCTCAACCTAATAAGTATATATACTAAAGTATATACAAGAGGTCTCGAATGCTTGACCTAAATAAAGGGAGGGGCATTATCAGGGAAATTTTTTGTTTTATTTGAAAGCAGATGCTACTGCATCATTCTTGGACAAAATTAGAACGAATGCAGGGGCATATTAGCAAGACCCACGTTAAAATTATCGCCGTTTAGCGGCAGGAAACTGCCGCTAAAACGGCGATAATGGGCTTGATAATATGCGTTATGGAATTCAATAGAAGCCCAGGTTAGATGTCCTGCACATCTAACCTGGGCTTCTATTGGAATTCTATAACGCATATTAGCAAGCCCATTATCGCCGTTTTAGCGGCAGTTTCCTGCCGCTAAAACGGCGATAATTTTAACGTGGTCATGCTAATATGCCCCGCAGTTTGGTACCCTAAGGGATACTGTAATCCAATAATTGTGTACGGTTCAGATCAGTTGAATATCCACCCTGTGGGAGGGCAGTGTGTAGTTAAAATGAGAGCATTTATTATTTTCTCTCCAATCTCTCATTCTATTCCTTTCCTCGTGCCCACATTTGGGCATCAATAACTAAATTTGAAAGTACAGATCGTTGGACTACAACATATGGTGTATTCTGACCTTCTCTGGTTTCATGCGGGGTGATTAAATAGCGAAACGAGGCAATGAACAGCCATGTCACCTGAGGCCTTTTTTCCATTATTTTGTTTTTATATATCTTGGAGCTATTCATCTTGTGTTTTCTGTAGGAATGTTCGTTAATAAAAAGATTCGAAGAAAGGAGCTACACATTGTCTGCAGTTTACGGGCCACAAAAAAACACACTTTAATGTGAAGTTAACGCCCAAAATTAAATTACTGTTATATCGAAAAAAGAGCTGGCACTCTAGTATTACAGATAAGAAAAAAGCAAGCTGTAAATCCTAACACTGTGGTCTTCCTAACAAGCAGAAATCTGAATGTAAAATTGGAATTTTAAAAAGGCAGCGGATGTTAGGCAAAGTATGTGTGCATTTGTCATGATAGGCCCTGCTGTGCAACAAAGACAATAAATGCTATCAAGTCTAATTAGCGAAAACACTACGGGGCAGATTTACGAGCCCCTTGCGCCACTTTTGCGCCGCCGTTGCGTCACGCAAGTGACGCAGCGGCGACGCAAACCATGCGCGCGTTGCGCTATATTTACAACGTGACGCATCTAGGGAGATGCGTCACGTAGTAAACCCCTGCGCCACATGAAACCTGCGTCAGGTTTCATGTGGGCGTACCGGCGCAGGGGGGGGCGTTCCGGCGCAGGTACGCCTCGGAAAAGTGACGTAGTGAAATCTACAAGATTTCACGCAGTCACTTTTCCGACGCTGGTGCGCCAAATCCTTACGCCTGCTTCAAGCAGGCGTAAGGATTAACGCACCAAGTTAGGGATAGGGAAGGTTGGAACAGTGCTGGAGTTGCGTCGCGCTTGCGACACGACTTCAGCACTGCGCCAACCTTCCGCCGGCAGATGCGTCACGCATCTGCTTATCCTTGCGCCACGATGCGCCGCATTGTAAATGCGGCGCATCGGACGTGGCGCAAGGGTAAACTTGCGTGACGCATTTTCCTGGCGCATCCCTGCTGATATGCAGGGATGCGCCAGGGAACGTAAATATGCCCCTCCATGTTCCAAAGGTCTAGTAAATTCCGTTTAAAACTGTAAGAGACATAACTACATCGAACTATAATGGAAGATGCATACCCGAGGCACCAAAAGAGAGGGGGGGGGGGAGGGGAAACTACTGGCAAACATTCAGAAGACTTTAAGTAGCAGCACCACTCCTGCGGAGGATTAATTAATGGACCCATACCTGTGGGTCAACAGACTAGTCCCCAGTGCAGGCACGATCACCCAGTTTGTACAGTGTGATCACTGGCACCACAACGGACTGTAGCAAGATCACTGGCAGAGTGACTTATAGTAGAACCCTGGTTTTCCAACACAAGAACTAGCACCATAACAAAGAGGCTATGATGCAAGGAACCATAATGAGCGGAGTGTGTGTTTACAGTGGGCATTTATCAATAACATATTTTACACAAAAAACATTCAAATCTGTAAACGGGGCAACAGATATGGAAACATGTTGAAGCTATGAGAGAACAAAATAAATCAGCTCTCTTAAAGTGATAACCCTGGCTGGCCAATGTAAAAGCCTTTGCAGCAAGTGACCGTTTTCTGGTATATGTTAATGTCCTGTCGCCTGAAATCCTTTCTGCACTAAACAACTTTAACAGGGAATTCACGTGCCTTTGTTCTGTATGTCAGGTGCTGGCAAGTGCGGCTGAGAAATGTCCAAGCACCATTAAGGTCCTAAATCAAGGATGCTGTTCAGTAGGTGTAATGTGCGCCGTCTGAAACCTCGTGTTGTGTACATATGATGGAATGCTTGGTACGTGTTCCTGATCTTGTTTCTGGCACTATTTTGAGATAAACATGTTCTTTCACCTACTTTTGGCAGCCTCACTAATACATTTCAATATAGCATATTTCACGTGCCCACCCAACCCCACATCATTGGTTGTATGTGGACAAAAGTGGCTTTGCCCAGGTACCATCTTGCGGGCAAAGCAGCAGCGCGCATTGAGTACTGCATGGCTCCCTGCTCGAAGTTCACGGGACAGGAGGTAATGATGGGTGAGGATGGTAGGGCGGAACTGTTGTTCTGGGGCTGCCTGGCTTGATGGCGGTTAAAAATTGGCAGAGTAGTGGGAATGGCGCAGCGGGCATTCAAGTGACATCATAGGCGAGGGATGGGTACGGGGGCTTAGGCCACTAACATGCTGCCACGCGTAAGATATAAGGTGCGGGCAGAGGATGAGGATAATAAAGAGCGGTTAAATGCCCAGGGGTGGCAAGGGGGAGGGGGTAGGAATGCCCGGGCACTAATTTGGATAGGGGTGGGAAATGGTCGGTATTTACTACGGCAGGGGAGGGGTGGTAAAGGCTTGGGGGTAGGGGTAATGCTCGTGAGGGAGGATGGTGTCTCGGGTTGCTGGATGCTTAGTGTAGGTTTTGCGAGTTAGTCAATGGGGCCCGCATGACAACAACAGTAGGCAAGAGCGGTGACCAAGGGGAAGCGATGTGGCCCTATGCGCAGAGTGGCCGACTTGAGAGCGGCTCAATATACGGTGATCCTGGACAGATAATTTAATGTCCTCAGACTACTACAAATGAGGTCTGGGGCATGGGCGTGACGCACTGGGTATCAGGAAGAAGGCTTCTATGTGGAGTCTGGTTAGATTTTCGGAGTCGGAATGAAGGGCAGACAGAGCGGGCGCGAATGGGAGCAGCGAGAGGGGAGGGAGGAGGCCCAATTTAGGAGTTGAGCATTTTGTAATGGGGCGCAAGAGCGAAAGGTTGTTACGCAATACAATAGCATTTTACTGCTATTGGGGTACGAGGGAGCCGAGGCTCAGAGCTGCCGACTTTGGAGCGGGGCGTGAAGTTTGAATCTCGGCGTGGCTCAACATCCTGTGAGCCTGGGCAGATGATTTAATCTGCCAGAGCACCGCAAAGAAGGTATTTGTCCGGGGGTGACGGAGCGGGGGGAGCATTAAAACACTTTTTACAATTTTTAAACCATTTCTAAAACATGCAACTGTTGTTAAATCAAAACATACTCGCTTAGTATGCAGCAAGAAGGGGTTTTTTCGGGTGGGGTGGAAAACAAAAAGAAGAGTAATGCCGCTTCGCTTCTAGACTTCTGCAGTTGCGGCAGAAACATCAAGCCAAATAAGAAAATTAGCTGGGCGGCAGCAGCAAATAAAAAGAAAACATTACAGCAGAGCCGTCTCGAGTGAAAAGCCTGACCTTACCGAGAGAGCTGAGGTTCTGGATAGTGGACATGCGATAGTATTAACAGAACGCGGCAGCGATGAAATAGAGCAGCGCAGGGTCTCCGAAGCTCATGCATGCCTCGCAAAGCGAGCATATTTGGTCCTCGAAGATGTGGTTTATTTTCAATTACATGACAAAAGGTATTCATTCCAGAAACACTGGTTCGAGATTAAAGATCACCTTTCTCTTGTCATGCCATTACCACCGATCATTCCCAAGTAGAGGAATACCACGGAACGCCACCTGAAGGCAAAAAGATTCTGTCCCAGCGCTTTCCCGGGTCTCATAAACACGGGTATTGGGTTTCTAAGCTGGGGATTGCATCAGATTCGTAGCAGCCGCCCTAAAAACAAGAAAAGGGGCGCTGAAAACAACAAACCGATCACTGCAGGCCATAAACAAACAAGGAACAGAGGCATGCCGGGATATCCAATCCGCCTCCTACGTCATAGAAAGGACTTTATAAGCAAGCATTGAAAATGCAATAGAACTCGCATTTACGCGAGACCTATTGCTTTAGAATCGGAAGTGCGGGTGGGAAGAAGGCACGAACGGGAGTGGAGGGGGCTGGTGTGGTCTGAGAAGTCACGGACTGTGAGAGGGGAGGGGGGAAGGCAGGGGAAGAAAAATACTGTTGGAAGTAAAGGGGCCGGTAGCCGTGGAAGGATACTAATGACGAATGAGGAGGGACTAACAAGCCTTAAACCAATCGGAAGGCAGCATTTAAGACAAAAGCCAATGGGCAGAGAGTGGGCGGAGCTTCCACGAAGCTTCCACTCTACAGTATATACTGCATGCCTCGCAAAGCGATGGCAGCGCATTCGCGCTGCAACGCTAGCGAGACCTAAAAAGGTGTGACCTAGGAAGAAGAGGAACCAGAGTTGCTATGTAGGGGGTTGCTTTTTTTCTTTCTGAGAACTTGCAAATTGACCAGTAATTTTATATTTTGAAATTATTTCTTTTTTTTTGGACCTCCTGCTATATTTCAAGTTTCTGCAACCTTGGAAGAGATTCATGTGAGTGTTATCGCTCAAACTTTTTGCTGCATTCATACCCTCTTTGACTCTTCAGAAAGACTAATTTTGATTTTTCACTTTTTGGTTTTTATTTATGTGTGCTGCTTATATGCAAAGCAAGGATTCTATTTACTATAAGGGATTTAACCATTGCCCTGTCCTATGTTGAACATTTTAGATCTTTTTATCTATACATTGGCTCACACAACACTTGCCTTTCTAGTCACACATTTAAGAATATGCTCTTACATTTTGTTTACTGTGTAATATAGGAAGATAGACACTAATCATGCCTCTATCCTGATGATCTTCCTAAAATGTTTCATCCGAGGTTCAAACCTCAACTACACTCAAGTGAGTTAAGAACTACTAGGATATATGATTTTAGATACATTACCCAGTATCATTCATAAATGGTTTACTGCCCCTTAAAAAATATTTACAAATGTATTTTAAATTGTGATGTCTAAACTGCTTCCTTGACAAAATTGTTCTTCATTTACACTTCTCTGTACTGAGAACTCCACCATTCACACTGTACTAGCACTTTAAGTGATACCATATTTGTTTCTTTCATGGATTGTTTAACAGTGGCGGCTGGCAAGTATTTAGAGTGGTGCGGCGGGTGGAACTAAAATAAAAAATACATTTTTAAATGGCACAACCTTCCTGGTTTGCCGCTAAACATCCTCCTAGTCTCTCCTCACTGCTCCGGGACCCATGTAACTGCACTACGTAATCCTGGTGCGGCTCTCAAGCATGAGAGAAGTACCAGGATTGGAGGGAATGGCCTCTTTCAGCGCTCTTACGAGTCCTGGAGGCCTGTGCTTTCTCTAACCCAGCTTTCTAAGACAGCCAGGTTAGAGAAGTTTAAAATGTTCATGTCTGGCTGGCCATCCCAAGACAGCTGGCTAAAGAGACATGCACACTTTAAACATATGCGCACACCTCCCTGCTGCCACTCAGCAGCAATTGCCCCGCCCCATCCTGACACTCGGTTCAGGATGGGTTGCTGAAAAACAAAATGGTGCTAAATAAACTTTATTACCATTTTATCTGTCAGCTCTGGAGGCATTTTTTTAGTGGGGCACCGCTCCCCCGCTGTCGTGGAGGAGCCGTTCCTGATTGTTTAAGAAACATTCTATACTTCATAACTACTTCTGTGATTTCAGTAGCTTATTACAGCTTATTACATTGCATAAACATTTGCATAAAAACATTATGAGTAGTCAAAAGCCTCTTAGGAAAATCACGCAGCTATTGGCAAAAGAGAGGGTCAAGCAGGGAATGTCTCATAGATGAAACTCAAGTCCATATAACAGCTTCAACAAGACATTTTTTGCTCAAATCAGTCTCTCACAAACGAAAACTACACAAAAAAGCCTGACTAGAGAGAAACAAATCAGAAAACATATGCGAAACCCAGTAATCTGAAATTACTTGATATTTCGAGTATGTAAACCAGTTTACAGTCTTAATCTTCGGGCTGGTGTAACATACTCTAGCATTGACATTTCCAGCATCAACACTAAATGCATTCCACCTAGAAAAGCAAACTGAGACAAAGTTCACCTCTGTTTGCATTGTCAAACAGGCCAGGAGATACCTTTGCAGCATATTTGCAAAACACTTACCATTTCAATATGTCTTTCAACATGATACACTGTTTCCTGAGATCTCAGGTAACTAACAAGAACTGCCATTCATATTCTTAACAATTTAAGTAGCCTGGTTTAGATAGCTATGTTTGCAAACAAACCTTTCACTCTGCCAGAACTTTTTCAAGCGTTTGAAAATCATCTATTTTCTAATCATTTTTCACAGAAATTCTGAGAATGTTTTCAACAGTTTTGGAATGGGATAAAGTACATAGGAAAGAATGCTGATATAGTTGTTCTGCATCGAGGTGTTGTAGCAGGTGTTGCATAAAGTTATGGCAGATTTCAAAGAACTAATAATGTTAACTATTGTTCAACTAAATTTTGTATCACCTATTCGATTAGAAGGATGAAAAGCTAAATTCGTCTGGCAGGCTGTGATCTGAAGTTTGCATGCAAGTTTAACAGAAATCACTTGGAATCACCAGGATATCTCACTGGGGCCTTCTTAAAGTACATTTTGGTCATCTATGTGGCTCATTTGTAAACAATGTTACACTCAAGGTGTTTCTCACCTATGACTTCTCATTTAATTTTAAAATTGTATCCTTGTACTGTTGCTTTTATATCTGCAGGTAGATGGTATCAAAGCTGAGATGTATTGAGTGCATTGAACTTTACACATGTGAGCAGCAAGTAAAGGATGCAGTGCTATCTAAAGCATGTGGAATGTGTATATCTATCTGTTGCAGTTGAAGATATAGGAACATAACAGGAAAACTTTCATGTACATTTATTAATAACAAAGATTTAGGGGCATATTAGCAAGCGATTTATCGCCGCTTTAGCGGCACTTTTTGCCGCTAAAGCGGCGATAAATCTATCGCCCTATCAGCAAGCTGTCGCTAACAGCAGTTAGCGACAACTTTCTGAAGAAGGCGATCGGTTTGGGTGCCGCTTTGCATGTCAGCGATGTTTATCGCTAATGACATGCAAAGTAGGCGTTCCCGACCAACATACCCTGTAAACAGACGCTAACAGGCCTATCACCTATTAGCAAGGAGTCCCTGACCCCGGTTAGCGACGTGAAAAGTCGCGCTAACCGGGGCCATCGCCATTTTTTATCACCTGCTATTTTCCTGACTTAGCCATACATTACATGGGGGTGGATTATGCTGATACGACCACAGGGTCGTATCAGCAAGGTTTTCCACCTCCCCCATGCAACATTGCTGGTTTTGTCGCGATGTTGGCCCTTCCTTCCGCTATCGCTGGAATATTTATCGCCATAGCGCTAAATGTCGCTAATACAGCGTTAGCGTGGCGATATATTCCAGCGATAGCCGGCGATAAAATAAATCACGCTAAGCAGGGTTAGCGATGATTATCAACTCTTTTTGCTAATATGCCCCATAGTTTGTTAAGTTTTAAAAGTCACTTTCGAAGTAAGGCAAAATAAGCAGTCTTAATACTGTGCACTGATAGATATTTGCAAAAACTATTTTTGCAAAAATAAATATCTTGCAAAATCCTTTATCCAGGAGAATTCTCCATCAAAAACTAGGTTGTGTTGAGTTTTTCTCTAACTGACAAATTTATAGATGTTATTCTGCCTTTTTTCTTATTAAAACAAAATTAACAAGCTTGGTAAGTTCACAAAGATTGTGTAGTCATAAAAAAAATCAAAATATCATTTCAAGCAGGACCTGCTCTTTAACACAGACACTTGGATGTGAGATGACGCTCTAGCCTCCCTGGATGAGCCCATTCCCTCTGGTCACATAATAGTGTGTGGAGAACTAGAGGTAGTGTACAAAATCTCTCTAGTAACTACCTTACTCAAATATAATTTCACACCAGAATGTAAATTGTTACTTATTCGCTGTTGGTGGTAAAGAGTTTCACCGCCTCATTTCTTCTAATGTACTGACTACCTTGACACTTGAAAAATTTGGGTACACCATCTTGTACTCCATGTCTATTACCACAATCGGTCACTTTAATATATGTGTCCTAGGAGACCTCAAAACCTGATCAACAAACCCAGTCTCTACAGGACAACAAGCCTACTCAATTAAAATGATCATATCTGGCCTACACATAACAGGGGCCATGTGCTTCTCAAATAACTTTATCTCTGTTGAATAAACACAGCACATCATCTACCGACAATGCCACCATGACAAAAACAATCTAACAGCATCTTTAACAGACCTTGAAAGAGTTTCATCATCAACCCTTTCCAGAGTAAGTTCTTGGCAACTACACACACCCACATCTGTGCTAAGTTACCCTGCTATCTGTAAAAGAAACATATAAGCTAATAATGACAAGCACCAACACTGGATCACTTGCACCACACTCCCTAGGCATATTCCAGTACATTTTAGAAACCACCTCTGTAGGCAGAGCAATAATCAACAAATCGTTCTCAACTGACAATTTCCCTAGCAAATTAAGCATGTCTCACATTAAGGCAACCTTCAAAAATGATAAAACTACATCCCGAGGAGCCAACAAATTACAGATCTTTAACAAATAAGCCATTTTGGAGTAAATTGATTAAAAAAACATTATTAATTCAAATCTCCAATTGAGAAAGAAACTTCCTTTCTCACCAACAAACAGGTTTACGGCCTAGTACAGGCACAGAATCAGCATTAACTCTAGAATGACAGCAAGGACACAGTAGACTCCAATGGAGTGGAACACTACCTCAACTGGACCTTATAGCTGCATTTGATACTGTAGGGCACCAACAGCTTCTCAAAAGCCTAAACTATACAGGAATACAGACTATACCCAAGTCAAAAAGGAAGATCATCCTGGAGTCATTCTAAAGTAATCGGATGACTCCATCCTCCAGTAAACTGTAATTAGCTGGGGAAGTCATCCCAAACCATCCTGGAGTATGTGTATAGGGCAAAATATTTAAATGAGATGACTAGTCATCACAAAAACTACTCCAGGATGGTGTCCTGATTACTTCATTTGAATATGCAGGATGATGATCTACTACTCCAGGAATACTAGCTGACAACTTAAGGATGAGTGTGGATTACTCTAGGATGATTTCATGACAACTCCACGAGGAGTGTGGATTACTCTAGGATGATTTCATGATAACTTTTAGATGAGTGTGGATTACTCTAGGACAATTCAGGACAACTTCAGGATGAGTGAGGATTAAAGGTTTTGGATGGCTGTGGATTACCCCTGAATGTTCAAATATTGTTTTGTTTGTATCACTACTTGATATAATTACACTCTGTCACTGAGTTGGAATTTGGGAACACCAATTCATTAAGGAATACCTTCTCAGACTAAATACCACTTTACACATCCCTATACAAAAGAAAATAGTAATTGGATATAATACAACTTCCTTATTTTAGCAATCCGCTGAATTATAAATAACAAATAATTTGATCTTATTTGTGTTTTTTGGATCTATATACTAAAAAGTGGACTGTGGCTTGAAATGAATCTGAGTGGAAAGTGGGCATTTCAAGAATGTAATATTTTGCATTCTAAAGCAACCTTCAGCTTGAGTCACACTTACTGGCTTTGTCTTCAGTTGCGGTACAGGTTTTTACTTTTATATATGGTGGCCTTCAGTGGCAAAACTGAAAATATTAATCTGAAACAAAATGAGCACTAAAATGGCTGGTTAACGTGGATTTTGTTTTATTTGCAACATGCTTGGCCCAAAGAACCTGCAGAAGATAACACATAGAAAAAGGTCAACAAACACAAGCAATTTCATTTGTGGTTACAAAGTCAGACTTTCTTTTCAACTGTTCAGGCATTGAAGGATCTTTACGGCAAGCTCCAGACTAATAGATCTTTTGTCCATTGATGGTGTGTTGATCTTTTACACATATTTCATACACTGAAAGAAAAAAAAACAAAAGCATAGATTAGTACCAGTCTCCACAACTTTATTTTACATTTTTATAGGGCCAGCCACTCTTCAAAAAGCAGTGCAGCCCTTATCATCATACGGTGAGCCTGATGTGATGATTTAAGTATTGTTACAAGAGTTGTAACAATGAGTGCACTTCTAAGTGGAACAATGAAGGTAGCATGTGGTGGGGTTAAGAGAGCAGGTGTGAGATTAACTTCTCCATCACCATACCTTTTCAAACTCTTAAGTGTGATGGAGTAAGTTGTAGATTCAGGAAATCAGTCCAGGAGTTAGCCAGATATAGTCAATCAGCAAGCTTCTTTGTTCAGTGTTGTTTTTCAGAAGAAAAGACATTTGGGTGGATTCCAAACTCTGTGTTGAACTCAATGGTTTTACACACGTGCATCTTTACACAGTGCTCCCTTGCTTTTGAAAAGTAGAGCTTGTGGCATTTTGCAAAGATACAAGTTGTTTTGGTGGAAAAATGATTTCTCTTTAACCACTGAGGAGAAACCTTGCAGCGGCATCCATGGCAGCTTTTCAATCCTTGAGGAACCTAGGTAATTTGCTTTCCCCATAAAGGACATTTCCGAACTGGGAGTTAATATAGCAATCCTTTGTTGCTTTTGCAGATCAGACAGCAGCTAAACACAAAGCATTATTACACATGCTATCATGTTACCACCCGTATTTTAAGATGAGATGCAAGTCAATGAAACCTGGTTTACTGACATTTTTAAACAGCATAAGTAACAGTGATTAGGAATTACTGTTTCCAGAAATATAGTAGCCATGTCAAAAAGATATCTACAAGCCTTCAGTGTACAGTTTCCTTTTCCAGTAAATCAAATTGTCATTTACAAACATAACAATGTGATGGAATTATTTCAGATTGTAATGTACACGAAATATAGAGGAAAATAAAGCAAGTCACCTTTAGTACCGCAAATGATCCACTACATGTTTCTGAATCGCTTTCATCACCAGTCTTGAAATTGCCAAAGCAAATTCTTCTGCCTTCAAATGCATGATGGAAAATCCATAGCCATTTCTGCATACGTGTTAACTGTGTTACAATGAAATAAAAATAAGAATTTTATAGGTGGCACATTTGGTGAACCAGAACATACATGCATGGTAACAGTGTTGTACATTTAGGCACTGTGTTCGAGGGTCATAACAAGGACTTTACATTAACCCCTTCTTAAAATATATTCTTAATTTATCTTGTCAGCAGTCATTCATATCTTCCTAAGCCCTCATCTTTGCATGTAGTAGCACATACTCATTTAAATGGGTTGCGAGACAATCCATTGAAGAGTAGTCATTTTCATCATTTTTCTTAATGAGCTATACGCCAGCTCCTAAAAGAGAAAACAAATGAGTTTGAATAATGGAGTATGAAAAATTGGTGTTTCCCTTTTTGCATCTGAAACAACTGGCAAGAGTTGTATGAGCTGGAAAAGATGCAAACATAAAACATACGTTAAATGTGCAGTGCAAGCATTTTTCTCTTTCATATTTCTATTCGGCAAGTAGCCAAGACAATTAATAAACAGATTTATTAGAACTGCTGTCATGGACATTGAGTGTTGCACAGGCTTGATGCCATACAATAATAAGCAACTGACACACTCATTTATATCAGCTTACCTTATGGTCACCAACCTCCTTTCTTGTAAACTGGCCTGTGTAGTGAGGAACAATGTTCACATCCTTAGTAATGGCAGTGAGAGCAAAATGAAGTTTGTTGTATTAGTTGAAGGTGGATTATGTTCCATAATACCTCTGGGTGTGAAAACAGTTGTTGAGTGTATCATAACTTGGTGGAACAGTGCGCTACCACTAGCAAGAAAAAGGGTAAAGTTTTGGGAAGGAAATATTTTTATAACACTGTGTGGTGACGGCATGGTTTCGTCTTTCATCTTTGATTTGAATAAGTGACTAGGAGACAGCTAGAATTTAGCTTCAAAACTGGGCACAAAATGCATAACAAAGATGCCAATTACCTGTATGGGATTGCTGAAAATAGGGTCATTGCCAGTGACTTAGAGGTGAGGTGCCTTTTATTAAAGATAAAAGTTTATAAACTAGATATGGCAGTATAGACTTTCTCAAAAAGAAAGCACACTCAGATTCAACAAATATTTCCTGGAAAAAATGCTGCGCTGTAATAGAGCTGTAATGTCTACAAATAGTTTCCATTACAGTAGTGGCACAAGTATATAAGCACCCTTAAATAAAATAATCTTATAACATGCTATTTTTGGTTCCAAGGTGTGTATGGAGGCATGAGAACATTAATATTTACTGCTCCTTCATTTTCACTGGTTTTAACACATTTTTAATGGAGTTGCATTGGTGATATGTACATTTGGGCAATTCCATTATTTATCAGTTAACTGGAAAATAAAAATTGCTTTGAAATCCCTTCTTCAGTGATATGGTAACTGCTTTCATTGGTATTTTCAATCTGCTTTATTTCCGTCCTTTCAAAAACAAGCAGAATGATTGAAAGTATAAATATGCATTGGCAAAGTCAACAGGTCCTGGTGTTCAATGGTGCTACCCGGCCTTTCGGCTTTGCAAAGTCTTTTGCAGATGCTGCTCTGCAAAGCCTAAAAACAAACAAATAAAGCTTGCTTGTTTGCCAATACAAAACAGCACTGGGGGGGTAAAAACAGGACGATGAATCATACGCTTGCATACATCATCACGCATGTGCAATTATGTTGCATAGCAGTATGGCTGCCACAGCGTCCCCACACATGCACAATCAAGCAGTGGCCATTATTTTAAAACTTAGTTTATTATTTTAATTGCTGCTGCCAAGCTCTCGAAAGATGTTCATGGAAATAGACACTCTAAGAATGACTTGGTGGAATTCAGAAGCTTAATATATAATTTTAAAATCAGACATATGCATATAGCAAGCGCTATATAAATGCAAACCTTTTTCCCTCTTCTATCCCTCCACTATCCTTCTCAACCCAAATAACTGACTAACATATCGACCACTCAAATTACTTTCATATTTCACTATACTAATTCACCACTAATCCTTTATGGCAGTGGTTCCCAAACTTTTTCGACCTGTGGCTCCCTTGACCTAATTAGCAGTTGGCCGTGGCTCCCCATCATGTCACTTTTTTTTTTACAGGTGGTAGGATGTAAGCTCGACCTCGGGAGTACTTCCAATTTTCTCCATGAAATTATTTGGGATGAAGCCGATGAAGGTATTATAATCATATTTGTAACAAAATAAAAAGATAACAGTCGTTTAATAAAAACTTTAATTGGTTAAGTGAGAAACAATACAATATTAATTGCCAAATATGTTTCCATGACTAAACAACCTTTTTAACCACACATTGGATAATGAAGAGTCCAGACATAAGAGCTGGGTCAGTCATGTGAGTGTAGACTCTGGTCACAGAACTAGAGCAGTCAGGTGACTGCAGACTCTGGTCACTGAACTAGAACAGTCAGGAACTGCAGACTCTGTGCATCCAGAACTGGAGCAGTCAGGTGACTGCAGACTCTGGTCACTGAACTAGAAAAGTCAGGAACTGCAGACTCTGTGCATCCAGAACTGGAGCAGTCAGGTGACTGCAGACTCTGGTCACTGAACTAGAGCAGTCAGGAACTGCAGACTCCGGTCACTGAACTAGAGCAGTCAGGAACTGCAGACTCCAGTCACTGAACTAGAGCAGTCAGGAACTGCAGACTCCAGTCACTGAACTAGAGCAGTCAGGAACTGCAGACTCTGTTCACCGAACTGGAACAGTCAGGAACTGCAGACTCTGTGCATCCAGAACTGGAGCAGTCAGGAACTGCAGACTCTGGTCACTGAATTAGAGCAGTCAGGAACTGCAGACTCTGGTCACTGAATTAGAGCAGTCAGGAACTGCAGACTCCGGTCACTGAACTAGAGCAGTCAGGAACTGCAGACTCCAGTCACTGAACTAGAGCAGTCAGGAACTGCAGACTCTGGTCACTGAACTGGAGCAGTCAGGAACTGCAGAGTCTGGGCATCCAGAACTGGAGCAGTCAGGAACTGCAGACTGTGCACCCAGAACTGGAACAGTCAGGAGATTTTAGACTGTGGGCATACAGAACTGGAACAGACAGGATAATGACTAGTCCAGACATCAAGAGCTGGGTCAGTCATGTGAGTGTAGACTCTGGTCACTGAACTAGAACAGTCAGGAGACGGCAGAGTCTGGGCATCCAGAACTGAAGCAGTCTGGGAATCGCAACAGCTGGGCACCCAACAGGAACAGTCAGGAGACTGCAGAGTATGGGGTAGCGAGAACAGTCCACAAAGTCTTGGCATCCAGACCTTGAACAATTAAGAAAACACAGGGTCTAGACATCCAGAAGTGGCACAGCTGTGTGACTGCAGATTTTGAGTAATGGTGTGTTTTTACCACACTTGAATGAGAGTGAGCCACCAGGACTGGAGAGTGAAAGGCAGTGTTGATATTAATGAGTTTCAATCAAAGTCTATGTACCCGGATTGCCAGAGGGCCAGGGGCGTTTTGAATAATTGTTTGGTCTGCTGCGACTGGGGTCTGTAAATAAAATTTCAAGGTAATGTTGCTCAAATGGCTTAAACAATAGCACACAACTATGCATTTGCATTTTGCATGATTTTGAGTAGTTTTCTTGAAATTTCATGTAATTACATAAAAGCAAATTACCCAATTTTTGCACACCTCTTACACAAGGTGCAGCAGTTACTGGTTCTGCAGTTAGGATAGAAGCACCACGATTGTTTCCCTTAAGGCAGGGTGTCTCTGTCACGTGTATCACAAGTTGATCATGACAATTTCTCAATCTTGTTTAGTGTAGCGCCACCTAAACACATACAGTAGGAGTGCTTTGATAAGGAAAGAGGTTTAGGAAACACCATGATTTTTTGAAGATATGTATCTTCTACCAGGTATGTCCCCCTTCATCATGCACTCTGGTCATATATGCTCTGTAGTGTAAAAAACGGGCCCTCTCTAGTAATTACCTCAAGCTGTCTACTTTACCAACATTTTGCATTTCATCTTCAATTTGCAACTTATCGCATTGATATTTTCCTGGCTCTATAGGTGGCTTTGATGCATATCCCTCTATTTGCCACCTAAAAAGCTTCTCACTCGAGTCTATCCTGAAGTTGGAGGGCATTCCCATGTTCTGTGTAAAGTACTTTTTTATTTCTTTTGTGTTTCTAAATACTGGGTAACAGGAGGAGCAAAGTATTCAGGTGAAATGAAAATCACTCCTTGCCAGGGCTCCTTCCAAGTCAAACAGCTACTACATCTTTGCTTAAATTAGTATATTCTGTTTTGTGTGAGACATGCTCCTACTGTTAACCCCACCCTCGCTCACCATCGGGGACTCTAGTAACACTGAAACCCCCTTGCTCAAGGAAAAGTTTGAGTTGAGCATCTAAAATCAATCTCTGATCCTCATTAAGGAAATGTTTTTCTCTGCGCTTTTTAGGAGCGGTCTGTTCCTCATCGTTTCAATTTTACAAAATTCTTTAGCATTTCCTTCTGTTATGCAGGGCTAATTAATAGCTAAATCCGAAGTGACAGCCATTATTAAAAGTACCATCAGTCTTTAAGCGTGAATATAAATCGAAGAAAGAATTCTAAATAAGGCATATCCCATATATTCTTTTTTCCTCTAAATAAGGGCCCATCTAGATATTTGTTGTAACAAAATAATACTCTTCCTGACAGCGCCTCAGTGTGTGATCGTAGATAAGGTTTGAAAATACTAATTTTATTTGGGAGGCCTTACTCTTGTTACTAACAGGGAGAAATATACGGAGGGAAGAAGGGGGAACTGCTTTCACTGAGGCTGAGAAGGAAACTGGGTTACGTTATTTATTACAATAATAATAATGACATGCTTCGTGCCTGGCCTTGGCTGAGGGTCAGACTGGGGCTGGGAAACTAATCCAGGCTGCAATGCGGCCTATTTCCACAGCCGCAGCGAGTTTGCCCACTGGAATTTCTGTCTTTTAAATTCTGGCGCGGACACGAACAAAGTGCAGGAACAGCTGCCAGCATAATTACAGGGGCTTGGCCGGTCAGGAGTTTGTCATGTCCCCCTTTTTTGCAGTAAGAAAGGAGTATTCTAGTGTGTAACCAACCTGTGTAAATTGTGAAGGGTCCTCAGAGGCGCAGCAGAACACGGGCAGCAATAACGCTCGACAGTCTGCTGTGCGTAAGCGGAGGCTACGTGAAAGCACATCGTAAGCGCGTATGGCGGCCGTGCGCTCTTGGGCCAAACCATGATTCCAGATTACACAGGTGGCATTTGTTACTCCCCCGTGTGTTGCGCCGTGGCTGGGTGTAATTTAAATAAGATTCACTTGCTGCCTTCAAGCTGACCGCTGACAGGTAGGGCGTCAAAAGACGCATCATTTGTTAATTGCGCACATTCTCACAACTACAGTAGAAGCTTCCTCAGCACAGCCACAGGCTATCTTTCACACATCGTGCGCGGCGCCCCTGGCTACTCCTAACGGCGCACCGGGGTGCCGCGGCGCACAGTTTGGGAACCACTGCTTTATGGGTTCCAAAGAGCGAGCTACTCACCGAAAAAAAAACTTCAACACCCCATCAAGGATAGCAAGCGATATATAAATGCAAACCATTTTCCCTCTTCTATCCCTCCACTATCTTTCTCAATCCAAATAACTGACTAACATATCCACCACTCAAATCACTTTCATATTTCACTATACTAATTCACCACTAATCCTTTATGGGTTCCGGGAAAGCACTTTGACGTCTCGTCAGGGGTAGTAAGCGCTATATAAATGCAATTACAATTACAATACTATAACTATCATTGGCACAGCCAACAGGTTTTGCATATATAAGAGCTAATGACTTTGTCAATGTGTTTAAGCCATGCTATACACCAGTGTGGCTGCTGTTCAGCATGGCTAAACGCTATTGGGGTGGGGTAGAGTGGAATGGAGTAGGTTGATTTAGAGTAGCGTGGAGTGGATTGGGGTAGCATAGAGTAGGGTAGATTGGTTTAGAGTGGAGTGGGATACAGTGGATTAGATTGTAGTCGGGTAGTGTGAATTAGAATGGAGTGGTGTAGACAATAGTGGTGTAGAGTGGGCTAGATTGAGGGAAGGGTGGAATGGGGTACATTGGGGTGGAGTGGGGTAGATTGGAGTTGAGTGGAGTGAGATATACTGGGGTAGATTGGAGTGGGATAGATTTGGGTGAGGTGGGGCAGACTGGAGTGAAGTGGGGTAGATTGGGTGGATTACAGTAGGGTAGATTGTAATGGAGTGGAGTAGGTTGGAGCGGAGTAGGGTAGATTGGAGTGGAGCGGGATACTTGGAGTGGGGTAGATTGGGGTGACATAGATTGGAGCAGATTGGTTTAGAGTAGGGAAGGGTAGGTTGGGGTAGCATGGAGTGGGGTAGATTGGTTAAAAGTGGGGTAAATTGTAGTGGGGTATATTGAGGTAGAGTGAGGTAGACTGGAGTGGGGTAGACCGTAGTGGTGTAGAGTGGGCTAACTTGGGTGAAGAGTGGGGTAGATTTAGTGGGATAGATTTGAGTAGAGTGGTGTACAGTGGGGTGGGGTAGATCTGGGAGGATTGGGGTAGATAGGAGTGGATAGAGTGGAGTGAGGTATATTGGGGTAGAATGGAATGGGGTACATCAGGAAAGAGTGAGTAGGGTGGGGCAGAGTGGGGTACTTGGAGTGAGGTAAATTGGGTGGATTAGAGTAGGGTAGATTGGAGTGGAGAGGGGTAGAGTGGAGCGGAGGACTTGGAGTGAAACAGATTGGGTGAATTAGAGTAGGGTAGATTGGAATGGAGGGGGTAGAGTGGAGTGAGATAGACTGGGGTAGAGGAGATGGAGTGGAATGTAGTAGGGTAGGGTGGAGTGGAGTAAAGAGGAGTGGAGTAGATTAGGCTAGATTGAAGGGGTAGATTGGGTGGAGTGGAGTGTGGTAGATTGGAGTGGGATAGATTGAAGTGGAGTGGGTTGAATTGAAGTGGAGTGGGGCAGATTGAGGTAGAGTGGAGTGTGGTATATGTGGGAAGGGTGGGGTGGTATAGAGTGAAGTGGGGTAGGCTGGGTGGATTGAAGTAGGGTAGAGTGGAGTGTGGGAGATTGGGGTAGAGTGGAGTATGGTAGATTGGAGTGGAGTAGAGTGGAGGTAGATTAGGGTGGAGTGGGGTACATTGAAGTGGAGTAGATTGGGTGGATTAGAGCATGGTAGATTGGAGTGGGGTAGATTGTAGTGGAGTAGATGTGGGTGAACTGGGGTAGAGTGCGGTAAATCAGGGTGGAGTCGAGTGAGGTATATTGGGGTAGACTGGAATTGGGTAGATTGGGGTGGAGTGGAATAGGGTGGGGCGGAGTAAGGCAGATAGAGTGGGATAGATTGGGTGGATTAGAGCTGGGTAGATTGGAATGGAGTGGGGTAGGTTGGAGTAGGGTGAGGTAGATTGTGGTAGAGTGGGTAGACTGGGAAAGATTGGAGTGGGGTAGTTGGAAGCGGGGTAGACAGGAGTGTAGTGGGGTAGGGTGGAGGGGGTAGAGTGGATTAGATTGAAGTCAGACTGTTGTAGTGGGGTAGATTGGGGAGGAGCTGGTTAGATTGGAGTGTGGTAGATTGGAGTACAGCAGAGTGGAGTGTGGTAGATTGGGGTACAGTAGATTGGAGAGGGGTAGATGGGATGGATTGAAGTAGGATAGAGTGGAGTGTGGTAGATTGGGTGGATTAGAGGAGGGGAGTGGGGAGAGTGGGGTAGAGTGGAGTAGACTGAGGTAGATTAGGTTGGAGTGGGGTACATTGGAGTGGAGTAGATTTAGTAGATTAGAGTATGGTAGATTGGGGTGGAGTGGGGTAGATTTTAGTGAAGTGGAGTTGGATATAGTGGAGTGGGGTAGCAGAGTGGAGTATAGTGGAGTGGAGAGCCGTGTTGTAAAGTGTCTTACAGTGGAGTTTAATGGAGTGGCATGGCATAGAGTGGAGCAGAGTGAAGTAGTGTAGAGTAGTTTAAAGTGGAGTGGCATAGTGTGGAGTATGTATGGTGTGATAGCACACTGCCATTAAAGACAACACATTTCCAATTGAAATTGCCCATTAAATTTGCATTCGAGAGGGTGGGGGGTCAAAAACAGGCCTGGCTGAAATTTAAATTGTGTGCAATTTTTCAAATTTCACATTACACTTGTGTCAAAAAATAAATGACAGGTTTGCATTTCACATAATGTTCTTGAAATTTCACGTAATTACTTAAAAGAAAATTATACGAATTCCATACTCTCTTAGTCGAATGAGAGCTGAAAAAGGGCAAGAGGGAGGTGAGTTATAAAAGGATGGAGAGAGAACTGAGAAATAACTAATGCTTCTCTCTAGTAGTTTCCTGCCACCTTCATAGTTTTCAGTTTCAAAACATTCCCCTCACAAGTTATCAGTGATGAGAAAGAACAGTTCAGCAACAAAAATGTATACTGAAGCCATTAAATAATTAATGCAATACAGAATATGTGCTACCTCACATCCTCAAATATTTAAATCTTATAACATTTTCTCTAACACTACTGGTTTATAATTTGCTTCTTGGGGAACTGCTAAAGTCCATGGTTAAGCTATGCCAAAAAGTGGTCTCATACTGTTCCAACAGACCTATGAGAGCGCGTTAAAAGGTGTTGCCACTGTCCATGAAAAAGCTTACCAGAGTGAGTGACGTGATAATTACATTCAAGTGCTGACATAACTGGTACCAAAGGACTTTTCGGTCTCAGTTACGTAAGTACCTAAAAGGCCATCAATTCGAATATAACACGATGCAAACATCAAATATGCTTGCTGGATGAAGAGAGTCTAAATACGCTGATTTCAAACCGTGCAATGCTAAACATTTCTGTAATGTTGCAGGAACAGTGTTTCGAGATATGTAACGCCTACTTCTTGTCACAGAACGAAACCCAGAAGTTAATGTCCATTCTTCCTTGTCAAGACCAGAGTGCATGTTGTGCCAGCTAGATAATGCAGCGGAGGGGCTTCAGTGCCTAAGAGACTAAAAGAGTAAAACAATGTGTCTAAAAATCATATAAAAAGGTGCACTTAACATTCAATGCCCTCCTACAGAACATGGGGTTGACTACATGAAATCACCCTTTAGGCGGTCATCATTAAGACTAGTGTTTTGCCAGAAGTAACCCACTTTTTCACTGTTATGCACGGTTCCGTAGCCCCACAAATGCAGACTGTGGGAGAATCATCTTCTTGCAGGCCAGTTATTTCTTTCCTCAGAAAAGTAATTCTTTTTTCCCTTTGAATTGCCCACAACTACAGGTCAATCTGGAGGCTAAGATATCGAGTTATTTTATTCTTTTACGCAAATACAGCACGATATTTCTCTCAATATTGCTGCTGAGTGCTGCGCATTGGGTTAGTTCCTTTAAAAATGGATATCATTCAGATTTTTTTTTAAATGTTTCCCTGTCCTTTACTTCTAGGCCCAGCAAGTGCTTAAGAAATACCAAACGGCAGCTTTTGCGGCTGTAAGCATTTTTCATTAAAGGGCTGATTTAAACAAAGCAAAACCTTCCCGAACCACCAAAAACACAAGTCCCTCAATTACCTTAGAAGCAGTAATTCGATCTCTTGCTCCCGTCCCGATAAAGGTTTCTCCCACACCAACATGCAAACGGTCGGGAAGCGCTGAAGAAATCGGAAATACTCTAGAAGAAGAGGTTGAATAAGCGCCATGTCCACTTTTGTAAATATCTTGCTGACCCACGCGTGTTGACCCAAGGATTGCCCGACGCTCCGACATGACGTCATTTCCGGCGCCATCGGAAGTGCATATCAAAGCACTTCAACATTGCATTCTGGGACTTGTAGTTATGTTTATCTTATTATACAATCGGGACTTTAAGTCTTAGAATGCACACCTAAAACGTGGACTAGATGATTTGTGAAGAAATCAAGATGCGCTGAAGGAGTTGTATAAGCCATTTCATCCAATAGTCGTTTGCAGTCTGGGATTTGTGGTTTCAGTTTTTATCTTCTATTGATGTTGAACTCAAAATCCCAGAGTGCAACACGGTATTGCATGCAGATGTCCAATTGATATTCAGGAACCTCCGGTAAGGGATGAATATCGGCCAAGTGACTGGAGCGCGTTGAGCGAATTAGTGAAAGTGGATAGTAACTCGCTGGCACTGATGCACCTCCTGTGCAAAGAGATAACTCTGTGAGGACCGCAGACGCTCAAGTGCAGCCTTGTAGTCCCTCTGGGCAGAGTTCAGCAGCCGGCTTCCTTCTTACGAAAGATGAAAGTGTAGATCTGTTTGGCAGGCCAACTCTCCCCGAAATGAACAGCCCAGCGCATGCAGCGAAGGAAAACACCACACATTGCAATAACGAGCTTTTAAGTGAATTTACAAGACGCAATAATCTTCACCTGAATTCTAATAATTTAAGAACAGATTTCACAATAAAAAGCAATTCCAAGCCGATCGCAGAGGTAACAAAAAGCTGCAAAACACATTCCAGGAGATTCCTCTTAAATGTTGGCTCTGTGCAGCACGACAGTGGGTTTGATAGCCCACTGACACATTTTGATTCCCGAAGATACATGGTGAAAAACATGTTTATAAAATTTCATATGTTTATGTAACCTGTCTGTTGTAAATGTTTCTCGTTTTTATGCATATGTATATTTGTGTAAAATAATCTATTTTTATACTCTGATACCATTTTGACGTGCAATTTTGTATTAATATATTTAAATAAATGCAGATGTCCAAGCGCACAAACAAAAAACATACAAATGCCTGTTTTTTCAAAATGTAATATAGTCTCACCCTTCTCATGCCAGAGCACAATTCCCCCCCCCCCCCCAACACACACACACACACACACAGTTTCCTGGTTATTTATGTTTTGGTAAACCCACGGAATGAGGAATAACTATGCGAACCGGATTCTCTCAGTTGAAATGACACACATAATTCCCTATTACGTGAAGATTATCGCTCCCATTCACCACCTGCTGCAGGTGGTAAATGGGAGCGACTGGTGGTGCGGGGCTGGAGGCCGGGGTCACCAGGAGGGGAGTGGAGAGGGCATTGATGGAGCAAGAACTCACAATGAGACTTGCTCGTAAGCAATCCTCTCACAGTATAAATGTATTAAACTTTGTAATGTCTCTACTAACAAATGCACACATGAACACTATACGAGTGAAGCTTGCCTATGTGTTTAAAAACTAATAAGTAACGCTTGTCTAAACCAAAATGGCCGCTAAAGCGCGGGAAATTCAGTGCGCATGTGTCAACCATATCACGTGGTATGACGTCTTTCTTTGCTTGGAGGGAAAACTTTGCTTCTGAGCAGTGTGTATTAAAATGGCTGCTTAATGTTTTCACGTGCTAAAGCTTGCGCATATGCTGCAATTAAAACTGTAGTATTCTAATGCTACTAAAGCGGGATAGATTTATAATTAACTGGGAATAGAGTAGAAATAGGGGGTATACAGTGAAAACATTTATTTGTGATTTTAATGTTTTCTTCTTTGACTTTTATTAGTTCGTAAAATGGGGCATGGGTTAACGGAGAGGCAGCTTGGAGCCAATGTGAAGTACGCATGCGCCCGGTAAACAAGGCACAGCGATGAAGTCAACTTGGACGTCATCCAAGGCCGTGACCTGGTGGCCAACTCCACTGCATCCGCGATGTTCCTGCAGAATGCAACAATTTATATAAACAATGTATTAAACTTTGTCTTGAGACGGGTGGGAAATAAAGCAAATGTTTTTATTGTGAGGGGCGGTATTTTCAAACAATAGGCTTAAAGAAAGTGATCTAAATTGACATGGTGTGAGGATCAACCCCCTGTCCCCGTCCAATCAGAAGTAGTGGGCCCATAATTTTGAAACATTAATT
>CAWUFW010021269.1:0-126141 GCA_963921515.1 Calotriton arnoldi
ATATATGTGACTTTACTTTTGATTTTCTCAGGAACTACTGAACGGATTTACACCATTTAAGCAAAAGGCACGACACTGAACCAAGGGCTACCTCTTTGCCAAATTTGGTGTAATTCCGTTCAGCAGTTCGGGCTGTAGCTGCGACTAAAGGTTCCTATGGAAAAATGAATGGGGAAAACGTGTTTTGGGACCCCCCTTTTTCTCGACCCCGCTTGACGTATCACCCCGAGACTTTCAGGATAGGAGCGGACCGGAGCGCCCCAACAAGTTGGAAACTTTCGCGAAGATTCGTCAACCGGCGCCAACGTTATTTCAAATAGAATGTCGTGGATTTCCTATGGATAATAGGTTTTAACTATAACTATCTACTGGCGACCGCCAGTAGATATATATATATATATATATATATATATATATATATATATATATATATATATATATATATATATATATATATATATATATATATATATATATATATATATATACCAACCAGGCTCTCTCCTCACATACGAAAGAGTGTGACACTGCTCCGGGGGTCAGAAGAGAACGGCTTTATTTTCTTAAAAGCAATGTCATTGGAAAGTCTCTGGAAACGCAGGGCAGACGCGTTTCCACCTCAATGGCTTCATCAGTGCCCATTCCAGATTGTTTCTTTGCTGTTCCGGGGGGTTCTTCTTAAAGTTGTTCCGCCTGTGACCACTCCCAGTCACATGGTTATTAGCCCTCCTACGCCTCACAGGTGCAAGGCACTTGGCGCTCCTCATACGCACTGCTGCATTATGGTTGGTGGAGTCCTTCGTAAGAGCCCATACAATAACGGGGCCTCTTAAAACACCTGGTGATGTCCCAAACTTGGTTGGCCTGGATTCACACGCCGCCGCAGCCCTGCGGGTGGTAAAATCGTCCTGTGTCCCCCTTATCAGGCAAACAATTTTGCCTCCTCTCTCCCCATGCTGGCGATAAAACTCCTCGTGGAAATTAGACGCCGGGGGGGCGACGCGTTGCAGTCTCATGCAGGCACCAGAAGTGCAGGTAAGCCGCGTAGCACCATATCGAGAGGGCGTGTCACTCAGCCAGCACCTGCAGCTGGCACAACATACCAACCAGGCTCTCTCCTCACATACGAAAAGAGTGTGACACTGCTCCGGGGGTCAGAAGAGAACAGCTTTATTTTCTTAAAAGCAATGTCATTGGAAAGTCTCTGGAAACGCAGGGCAGACGCGTTTCCGCCTCAATGGCTTCATCAGTGCCCATTCCAGATTGTTTCTTTGCTGTTCCGGGGGGTTCTTCTTAAAGTTGTTCCGCCTGTGACCACTCCCAGTCACATGGTTATTAGCCCTCCTACGCCTCACAGGTGCAAGGCACTTGGCGCTCTTCATCCGCACTGCTGCATTATGGTTGGTGGAGTCCTTCGTAAGAGCCCATACAATAACGGGGCCTCTTAAAACACCTGGTGATGTCCCAAACTTGGTTGGCCTGGATTCACACGCCGCCGCAGCCCTGCGGGTGGTATATATATATACTTAGCCCCTTTTTACACCTCTCTGCAACGTAGCTCTGTGGCGCTTACTGGAGGTACCTGGTGGGCTAGTTGGACCCCAGGGACCCTCAGGATTCAAGGAGACTTAATCCCCCAACTTAAAACGCGCCACGGGGCGCGTTTGCACAGTGGTGAAGGGAGGGGGCGGGGCCTGAGGTGACATGTGTGCAAACACGCCCTGTGGAGCGTTTTAAGTTGGGGAATTAATTCCTCTTCAATCCTGAGGGTCCCTGGGGGCCAACTAGCCCACCAGGTACCTCCAGTAAGCGCCACAGAGCTGCATTGCAGAGTGGTGTAAAAAGGGGCGTGGCCTCTGAACACCTCTCTGCAACGCAGCTCCCTGGCGCATACTGGAGGTACCTGGTGGGCTAGTTGGCCCCAGGGACCCTCAGTATTCAAGGGGAATTAATTCCCCAACTTAGAACTCGCCAGGGGGCGCGTTTGCACAGTGGTGAAGGGAGGACTTTGTTCATGGCGTGTGCCCTTGCTTTGGCGTAATTTCCACCTGGGAGTGCATCCCACCTAGCGGCAACTCTTTTTGTATTTTGTACAGCGGCCTGCCTGGTCGCGGGATTGCACCACCGCGAAACACTTGCGGGTCCGCAGCTGCTTTATTGGGGCAGCTGACTGTGGAACAGGAGGTGCCTGTTATATGCGGGGGTGCATCAATCAATCAATCAATCATGTCACTTATAAAGCGCACTACATACCCGCGAGGGTCTCAAGGCGCTGGGGGAAGAGGGGGGTGGTGCTGCTACTGATCGAAGAGCCAGGTCTTGAGGAGTCTTCTGAAGGCCAGTAGGTCTTGGGTCTGTCGGAGGTTGGTGGGGAGGGTGTTCCAGGTCTTGGCGGCGAGGTGGGAGAAGGATCTGCCGCCGGCGGTCGTTTCCGGATGCGGGGGACTGTGGCGAGGGCGAGGCTGGTCGAGCGGAGCTGGCGGGTGGGGGTGTAGAAGCTGATTCGTCTGTTGAGGTAGGCTGGTCCGGAGTTGTGGAGTGCTTTGTGTGCGTGGGTGAGGAGCTTGAAGGTTATCCTCTTCTTGACAGGGAGCCAGTGCAGGTCTCTCAGGTGGGGTGTGATGTGGCTGCGTCGGGGGATGTCGAGGATAAGACGTGCAGAGGCGTTCTGGATGCGTTGCAGCCGTCTCAGGAGCTTAGCCGTCGTTCCTGCGTAGAGGTCGTTTCCGTAGTCCAGCCTGCTGGTGATGAAGGCCTGGGTGACTGTTTTTCTTGTTTCGGTGGGGATCCACTTGAAGATCCTGCGGAGCATTCGGAGGATGTTGAAGCAGGATGAGGAAACGGCGTTGACCTGCTTAGTCATGGAGAGGGTGGGGTCGAGGATGACCCCTAGGTTGCGTACGTGGTCGGTGGGTGGCGGGGCTGTTCCCAGTGATGTTGGCCACCAGGAGTCGTCCCAGGCTGAAGGGTTGGAACCAAGGATGAGGACCTCCGTCTTGTCCGAGTTCAGCTTCAGGCGGCTGGTCCTCATCCATTCGGCGACGGCCTTCATTCCTTCGTGGAGGTGGGCTTTGGCGGTGTGAGGGTCTTTGGTGAGGGAGAGGATCAGCTGGGTGTCGTCGGCGTAGGAGATGATGTTGAGGGTTGTGCTGTCGGGCGACGTGGGCGAGGGGTGCCATGTAGATGTTGAACAGCATTGGGCTGAGGGAGGAGCCTTGGGGTACGCCGCAGATGATCTTGGTGGCTTTGGATCGGAAGGGGCGAGGCGGACGCTTTGTGTTCTGGCCGGAAAGGAAGGATGTGGTCCAGTCCAGGGCCTTCTCTTGGATCCCGGCGTCGTGAAGGCGTGTTCGTAGTGTGTGGTGGCAGACCGTGTCGAAGGCGGCTGAGAGGTCCAGGAGGATGAGGGCTGCTGTTTCTCCGTTGTCTAGCAGGGTCCTGATGTCATCGGTGGCAGCGATGAGGGCGGTTTTGGTGCTGTGGTTGCTGCGGAAGCCGGACTGGGAAGGGTCCAGGATGTTGTTCTCCTCGAGGTAGCGGGTCAGTTGTTTGTTGACGATTTTCTCGGTGACCTTCGCGGGGAACGGGAGCAGAGAGATGGGTCGGAAGTTCTTGAGGTCCTTGGGGTCTGCCTTGGATTTCTTGAGTAAGGCGGTGATCTCGGCGTGCTTCCAGCTTTCCGGGAAGGTTGCTGTCTCGAAGGAGATGTTGATTATTTTCCGGAGATGGGGCGCGATGGCTGTACTGGCTTTGTTGAAGATGTGGTGAGGGCACGGGTCTAGCGGTGAACCGGAGTGGATGGTGTTCATGATCTCGCTGGTGTCCTCGTCGTTGATGTTGGTCCAGGAGAGCAGGCGGTTGGTGGTTGTGGGGGCAGTGGTCTCGGTGGTTGCCGGGGTGGTCGTGGTGTTGAAGCTGTCGTGGATGTCGGCGATTTTGCGGTGGAAGAAGGTGGCCAGTGAGTCGCACAGGTCTCGCGACGGCTGGATGTCGTTGGTGTTGGAGCTGGGGTTGGAGAGTTCCTTCACGATGTTGAAGAGCTCTTTGCTGTTGTGTGCGCTGTTGTCTAGGCGGTCTTTGAGTGAGGCCCTTTTGGCGGATCTGATGAGGTGATGGTGACTGCGGGTGGCGCTCTTGTGGGCGGCGTAGCTGTCCGCTGTCCGTTCCTTTTTAAGGCAATCCTTTTTAAGACATTTTTTGTGAGTGCCGGCGGTGACCCACTTGGGTTTTACTGAACCACCAGTCCCAGGAAGCATTGCTTCAGGTGATTCACCTGAGCGTTATTATTATGGGGATTACTGGTGGTTGCCGCATGCCGGCACGTCACATGGTCTGCCACTGAAGAGGGCATTGGCCCGTAACGCGTCTGGCAGGTAAACCAGAGAAGGACTTTGTTCATGGCGTGTGCCCTTGCTTTGGCGTAATTTCCACCTGGGAGTGCATCCCACCTAGTGGCAACTCTTTTGTATTTTGTACAGCGGCCTGCCTGGTCGCTGGATTGCACCACCGTGGAAACACTTGCGGGTCCACGGCTGCTTTATTGGGGCAGCTGACTGTGGAACAGGAGGTGCCTGTTATATGCGGAGGTGCCGCGCGAACATCGGCAATCCTTTTTAAGACATTTTTGTGAGTGCCGGCGGTGACCCACTTGGGTTTTACTGAACCACCAGTCCCAGGAAGCATTGCTTCAGGTGATTCACCTGAGCGTTATTATTATGGGGATTACTGGTGGTTGCCGCATGCCGGCACGTCACATGGTCTGCCACTGAAGAGGGCATTGGCCCGAAACGCGTCTGGCAGGTAAACCAGAGAAGGACTTTGTTCATGGGGTGTGCCCTTGCTTTGGCGTAATTTCCACCTGGGAGTGCATCCCACCTAGTGGCAACTCTTTTTGTATTTTGTACAGCGGCCTGCCTGGTCGCGGGATTGCACCACCGCGAAACACTTGCGGGTCCGCGGCTGCTTTATTGGGGCAGCTGACTGTGGAACAGGAGGTGCCTGTTATATGCGGGGTGCCGGCGCGAACATCGGCAATCCTTTTTAAGACATTTTTGTGAGTGCCGGCGGTGACCCACTTGGGTTTTACTGAACCACCAGTCCCAGGAAGCATTGCTTCAGGTGATTCACCTGAGCGTTATTATTATGGGGATTACTGGTGGTTGCCGCATGCCGGCACGTCACATGGTCTGCCACTGAAGAGGGCATTGGCCCGAAACGCGTCTGGCAGGTAAACCAGAGAAGGACTTTGTTCATGGCGTGTGCCCTTGCTTTGGCGTAATTTCCACCTGGGAGTGCATCCCACCTAGTGGCAACTCTTTTTGTATATATATATATATATATATATATATATATATATATATATATATATATATATATCCAAACCAATCCACGCCTCTCGACAAAGAAAACGGGTCTGACACTTGCTCAGGTCGTCTTCAGGTAAGATTTATTCACCACTCAGAGGAATTAAATATAACAATACAGGGAAAAACACCTGGCAGACGCGTTTCGGTGTTTGGCTTCTTCATTGCCAGATTTGTGTTCACCAGTTCATTTTCTCCGGGACTTTAAATTCCTGCTAGCTGTAATCCTATTGGAGCTCTCCCATCCAATCAATAAGGGCTGACAGCTTCAACTCTATTCACACATAACATTCAAAGTCCCGAATCCGTGTTGTTAAAAAACTGAAATCCCACCAGCAGGGCATAAAAGCGGTCCCTCGCGGCGAACTTCGGTTCAGTAACCAGTTCGTGCATTAAGTAATGCCCTGACACTGTCAGCTGCAAGGTCGTCCGCTTACCGCTGCGGCGAGATCCATGGCGGTAAGTGTCTCCTGAAGGCGTCCTGTCCAGCAGTGATCTGCTGCTCTCTCCCCGTATGCTTCAACAAAGTCTCGGCTGGGGGAGGCGCCTCTGTGTGCCTCCAGCACCTACTCCAAACTGTGTCAGTAATCAGAGGAGCTCCAGAACGAGAGGCGTGTCAGAATGCAGCGCCGACATGCTGCCAAACATCCAAACCAATCCCGCCTCTCGACAAAGAAAACGGGTCTGACACTTGCTCAGGTCGTCTTCAGGTAAGATTTATTCACCACTCAGAGGAATTAAATATAACAATACAGGGAAAAACACCTGGCAGACGCGTTTCGGCGTTTGCCTTCTTCATTGCCAGCTTTGTGTTCACCAGCTCATTTTCTCCGGGACTTTAAATTCCTGCTAGCTGTAATCCTATTGGAGCTCTCCCATCCAATCATAGAGGGCTGACAGCTTCAACTCTATTCACACATAACATTCAAAGTCCCGAATCCGTGTTGTTAAAAAACTGAAATCCCACCAGCAGGGCATAAAAGCGGTCCCTCACGGCAAACTTCGGTTCAGTAACCAGTTCATGCATTAAGTAATGCCCTGACACTGTCAGCTGCAAGGTCGCCCGCTTACCGCTGCGGCGAGATCCATGGCGGTAAGTGTCTCCTGAAGGCGTCCTGTCCAGCAGTGATCTGCTGCTCTCTCCCCCGTCCTAAATCCTCTGCTGTTGGCCCACATAATCGATTTGGTAAATACCTTGTCGAGTGGCCCCCTATTATCGCGGGGTCCATACCATGGAAAGAGAGTTCTCTTGCTGCTGATGGCCGAGTGCGACTCAACTGATGGACACATCTTGGAGCTGAATGTATTCGCGGCCGTCCTGCCGCGGAGTCTGCACCACCCCGCGATAATAGGGGGCCACTCAACAAGGTATTTACCAAATCGATTATGTGGGCCAACAGCAGAGGATTTAGGACGGATTTAGGACGGGCCCGCTTGCGGGGTCCATGTGACCTATACAGAGTATAATGCGTGCATACATTTGGGGGATGATCGATTACGAACTATAGTTCCCATAATGCACAGTTCCATATGACTATCCCATTGGAGGGATTGCAGTATTTAAATGGGAACGTCATATGCACGCATCCTTCCCGTGAAAGCCTCTGAAGAGAAAGCTGAGGAGCTTTCGAAACGCGTCAGGCAAACCTACACGGAGGCTGTTTATGGCTGTAAGCGGTATCCGTCCATACCATGGAAAGAGAGTTCTCTTGCTGCTGATGGCCGAGTGCGACTCAACTGATGGACACATCTTGGAGCTGAATATATATATATATATATATATATATTCACTGAAAAAACCATAGGTTTGAGGGATGTTATAGTTAGAAATTAGCATTTAAAAAACCTTAGAAATTCACTGAAAAAAACCACAGGTTTCAGGGACGTTATAGTTAGTTGGACATTTCACTCGTAAAAAAACCAGAGAAATTCGGCCATTATAGTTAGTAGAGCTAACTATAACTCGCGCCCCCGCAATGCACTGCTGATGACGTCACATATCACATCACTCATGACATGGTCAGTGACATCACTCATGACATCACTGATGACATCATCCAGTGAATGTGTGTTTCTGTAAAGTTTAAATATGTTTTATATATATATAGATGCCAAGGTGTTTTGAAGAATGAGTGGGTGGATGATTTAGTAGGTGCTTGACTGATTGTATAAGTGACTGATTAAGCGTATCTTAGTGAATGCATGGGTTATTGAGTAAACTGTGTAAATGTCTGTATCAGTCTGTCAGTTGGTGTATAAGCGGCTACATGACTGTCTATTTGGGTTATTGATTGGTTGACTGAGTATCTGTATGGGTGCCTGAGTGTCTTTGTGAGTGGGTGGGGGTGGGTGACTCTGTGCATAGATGTGTGAGAAGGTGATTCACTGGGTGTATGGGATCAAGAGTGCATCTGTGAAGGGCTGTATGGGTGGGCGAGTGTGTGTATGGGTGTGTTGGTGAGTGAATGGATATCTCAGTGATATATATGTGAGTAACTACATATGTGAATGGCAGTATATGAGAGTGTTGGAGTATATAAATGACTATACATGAGAGTGAGTGATTGTGAGAGTGGCTGTATGGATAAGTGTGTGCTTGTATCAGTGATTGTATAAGAGAGTAAGTATGTGTTAGTATTTGTATAAATAAGTGAGGTGGTCTGTGTATAACTGTATAGGTGAGTAAATGGGTGTGATTTATTCTTTGCATGATTGAGTAGGTGTGTGAGTAAGTCTATGGATGAGTGGCGGTGTGTGAGTGTATGTATAGGTGTATGAGTGCATATGATAGTGCTGTATTGATGAGTGACTGCATGTATGAGTTACTGTATGGGTGAATGAGTGGATGTGTGTGTAGACCTATGAATCACTGAGTGGGTATGTACTAACTGCGATTGGTCTGTCTATGCTTTCAATATTGATAGTCTGTATTTTTAGAGTGGGTGTATAAAAGGTTTTATTAGGCTGTGAGGAGGTGCATCAGATTATCACATGGATGATGTCATCAGTGATGTCATTTGAGATGTCATCAGTGATGTCACTGACCATGTCATGAGTGATGTAATATGTGACATCATCAGCAGTGCATTATGGGGCGCGAGTTATAGTTAGCTCTACTAACTATAACGGCCGAATTTCTCTGGTTTTGTACGAGTGAAATGTACAACTAATTATAATGTCCCTGAAACCTGTGGTTTTTTCAGTGAATTTCTAAGGTTTTTTAAATGCTCATTTCTAACTATATCGTCCCTCAAACCTATGGTTTTTTCAGTGAATTTCAATGGTTTTTTAAACGAGAATTTCTAATTATAATGTGCGTCAATCCTATGGTTTTTTCAGTGAATTTCTAAGGTTTTTTAAATGCTAATTTCTAACTATAACATCCCTATTAAGTCCCCTTGAATCCTGAAGGTCCCTGGTAGCCAAGTAGCCCACCAGGTACCTCCAGTAAGAGCCACAGAGCTGCGTTGCAGAGAGGTGTTCCTAGGCCACGCCCCTTTTTACACCACGCTGCAAACGCGGCTTCTGGCACACTGCTGCTCAGAGGATGAAGTCCACTTGTGTCCTGAGGTCCTCAGGACACAAGAGGACCTCATCGCCCCACCAGCAGTGCACCACAAACCGCATTTGCAGAATGGTGTAAAAAGGGGAGTGGCCTCGGACCACCTCTCTGCAACGCAGCTCTGTGGAGCTTACTGTAGGTACCTGGTGGGCTAGTTGGCCCCCAGGGACCCTCAGGATTCATGGGGACTTAATGATCCAATTTACAACGTGCCAGTCCCCAGAGCTTGGTGGTCCCCGGAGCTTGGGGGGGCCCGCGGGGCCCCCGCATATAATTGAAGAAAGCCCTGGGGAGGTGGCGGTCCCCGGGGCTTGGGGGGGTCCATGAGGTCCCCCCACCCTCACATTTTTGTCTGTGTGCCCCGGGGAGGTGGCGGTCCCAGGGGCAGCGGGGGGCCATGTGCCCCCATGCATATTTAAGTAAAGCCCCGGGGGGTGGCGGTCCCCGGGGCTTGGGGGGTCCTGGGAGGCCCCCCCACACATTATTAAATAAGCCCCAGGGAGGTGGCGGTCCCCGGGGCTGCGGGGGGCCACGTGCCATCCCGCATACAATTTCAATAGCCCCGGGGAGGTGGCGGTCACTGGGGCTGTGGGGACCTCCGCGGCCCCCCGCGATTTAAGTTTGGCATTCCCCCGGGACCTGGCCCACCCAGGGGCTCATTTAAATGAAGCGCGGAAGCCCGCGCTTCATTTTTTTAAAAAAAGTCTCTGCCGGATCCGCGACCCCAGCACGATTCGGCCAATTTTTTTATTTTTAATGCTTTTTTGGCCCTGAGCAGGCCTAAGGGGTCAGGGTGTTTGTACCCTGCCCCCTTTTCTTGTTTTTTAACCTCTTTTTCACTGTTTTCTTATGACTCAGTTCTACCGAATCACAAGATGGCTGCCAACACTTCCTGGTTTGGAGTGTTGGCAGCCAATCAGAGTGAAGCTCGTGCCCGGGAGGGTTCGCGAACCCTCCTCGGTGCTCAGATATCGATATTTTTATTTTTAAAATTTCTCAGGAACTACTGAACGGATTTACACCATTTAACAAAAAGGGTATAGTCTAATCCAAGACCTACCTTTTTTCCAAATTTGGTGTAATTCCGTTCAGCAGGTCGGCCTGTAGCCTGTAATAAAGTTCCTATGGAAATTAACATGGGGAAAATGTGTTTTGGGACCCCCCTTTTTTCTCGGCCCCCGCTTGACGAATCACCCCGAAACTTTCAACACACACACTGAGCGGTCCGGCCCTGTTTCTTGGAAAATTTCACTAAGATTCGTCAAACGGCTCCAAAGATATTGGCAAATCAACAAATGCTTTTCCTATGGAAAATAGGTTCTAACTATAACTACCTACTGACGACCACCAGTAGGTAATATATATATATATATATATATATATATATATATATATATATATATATATATATATCCACCAAACAGCTTACAAAACCTCGTAAGCACGAGCCACACCGATCCAGTTTGGTACAAAAATATTCTTTAATTCAGGGCAAATGATGTCCCAAACTTGGTTGGCCTGGATTCACAGGCCGCCGCAGCCCTGCGGGTGGTAAAATCGTCCTGTGTCCCCCTTATCAGGCAAACAATTTTGCCTCCTCTCTCCCCATGCTGGCGATAAAACTCCTCGTGGAAATTAGACGCCGGGGGGGCGACGCGTTGCAGTCTCATGCAGGCACCAGAAGTGCAGGTAAGCCGCGTAGCACCATATCGAGAGGGCGTGTCACTCAGCCAGCACCTGCAGCTGGCACAACATACCATGAGTGATGTAATATGTGATGTCATCAGCAGTGCATTGCGGGGGCGCGATTTATAGTTAGCTGAACTAACTATAACGGAGGAATTTCACGGGTTTTGTACGAGTGCAATGTCCAACTAACTATAACTTTCCCTAAAACCTATGGTTTTTCAGTGAATTTCTAAGGTTTTTAAATGCTAATTTCTAACTATAACGTGCCTGAAACCTATGGTTTTTCAGTGAATTTGTAAGGTTTTTTAAATGCTAATTTCTAACTATAACGTCCCTGAAACCTATGGTTTTTCAGTGAATTTTAAGGTTTTTTAAATGCTAATTTCTAACTATAACGTGCCTCAAACCTATGGTTTTTTCAGTGAATTTCTAAGGTTTTTTAAATGCTAATTTCTAACTATAACGTGCCTGAAACCTATGGTTTTTTCAGTGAATTTCAAAGGTTTTTAAATGCTAGTCTCTAACTATGCCTACAGAGGTAGGACATGTGAAGAAAGAAGAAAAAACGCAGAGAAAAAGCAAAAGAAATGCAGAAAGAAGCAACAGAAGTCCACAAAGACGAAGAAAAGTGCAGGAAGAAGCAAGACATGTGCAGAAAGAACCAACAGAGGAGCAGAAAGAGGCCTTGTTCCAAAATCATCCTGTGCCCACAACTTTTTCAGACGGGTACTGGTGGTAACTGACTCTGACTAACCAGGCCTAGAGTCAGTGCTATACTAAAAGACACTTAGAATACAGTGAAAACACCTACATACACTAGGGAACACTATGCGTTGGGGTACCCCTGTGATTAGCATGACCTCCTCTGTAAGGCCCTAGTACATAATAGGGCAGGGGGATTAAAACTACCTCTTAAAACGCAGCACGGTGCGCGTTTGCACAGTGGTGAAGGGAGGGGGGGGCCTGAGGTTACGTGTGCAAACACGCCCTGTGGCCGTTTTAAGTTGGGAGATTAAGTCCCCTTGAATCCTGAGGGTCCCTGGGGTCCAACTAGCCAACCAGGTACCTCCAGTAAGTGCCACAGAGCTGCGTTGCAGAGAGGTGTAAAAAGGGGCTAAGTATATATATATATACCACCCGCAGGGCTGCGGCGGCGTGTGAATCCAGGCCAACCAAGTTTGGGACATCACCAGGTGTTTTAAGAGGCCCCGTTATTGTATGGGCTCTTACGAAGGACTCCACCAACCATAATGCAGCAGTGCGGATGAGGAGCGCCAAGTGCCTTGCACCTGTGAGGCGTAGGAGGGCTAATAACCATGTGACTGGGAGTGGTCACAGGCGGAACAACTTTAAGAAGAACCCCCCGGAACTGCAAAGAAACAATCTGGAATGGGCACTGATGAAGCCATTGAGGCGGAAACGCGTCTGCCCTGCGTTTCCAGAGACTTTCCAATGACATTGCTTTTAAGAAAATAAAGCTGTTCTCTTCTGACCCCCGGAGCAGTGTCACACTCTTTTCGTATGTGAGGAGAGAGCCTGGTTGGTGTGTGTATATATATATATATATATATATATATATATATATATATATATATATATATATATATATATTCTCGCTCCGTTTGCACCAATGGCCGCGGATCACTCCAAGGGCGGGTGCCGATTGCTAGTGGTGCCCCAGCTTTATATTATGCTCCAAACTCCCAACAGAGAGTAACAGCACTCGCGGGGGCAGTGTTTACACTGAAGAAGGACTCTTCCGAAACGCGTCTGTTACGCTGTTGAATAGACTTGGTGAAATCGCCCCGCGAGTGCTGTTACTCTCTGTCATGAGTGATGTAATATGTGACGTCATCAGCAGTGCATTGCGGGGCGCGAGTTATAGTTAGCTGAACTAACTATAACTTGGGAATTTCACGGGTTTTGTACGAAGTGCAATGTCCAACTAACTATAACTTTCCCTAAAACCTATGGTTTTTTAGTGAAGTTCTAAGGTTTTTAAATGCTAATTTCTAACTATAACGTGCCTGAAACCTATAGTTTTTCAGTGAATATATATATATATATATATATAATGAGTACATAGATGTGGAGTTAAATGTATACCTTTCTATATGCACATACCTTTTGATATTTTGTCCCTCAATGTATTGCCCACGATATTAGTGTGCCACAATAGTCTTGCACTTGATTTTCCAGAGTACAGTCCACTATCTACTAAGGACATCTGCTCTCCATGGCCACTCTCAACAAAGCTCTATCCTTCCTCTGCAAACTTCATCTTGTCTTGGTGCACTCTGTGAATGGGATGCCCTCTACATCATCTGGCAACCCTCTATATCTGCTATCTACATTGGCTCTCCAACCTCCACATACATTCACTACCTGTCACATCCACTATTCAACCTCCACATGTGCTCTCCACTTGATACATCCACCCTCTACAGCTGCTCCTCATCCAATACTCTGCACTCCCTATTCTCCATCCATCTCTGCACGTTCAATATCCACTGTTCACCCACTAAATCTATGGGGCATATTAGCAAGACCGGCGATAAAATTATCGCCGTTTTAGCGGCAGGAAACTGCCGCTAAAACAGCGATAATGGGCTTGCTAATATGCGTTATAGAATTCAATAGAAGCCCAGGTTAGATGTCCTGCACATCTAACCTGGGCTTCTATTGGAATTCTATAACGCATATTAGCAAGCCCATTATCGCCGTTTAGCGGCAGTTTCCTGCCGCTAAAACGGCGATAATTTTATCGCCGGTCTTGCTAATATGCCCCTATGTTTTCAGACTCAACTTCCTCTCACACCCTAAACATCCACTCTCCATACTCCACATGTGAAGCCCCATGTTGTATGTGACCTCTCCTCCCTGTACATGCCATCTCTATACTCCAGCCATATTCTGTCCGTAATATTAGTCTTGCTCTCCATAATCTCCATGAGCTTTCAACAGCCAATGAACTTCCACTGACAGTTCTGCTCACCGCCAGCCTCCACAAGCATTCTCCAATACTTCCCTTGAATTCCACCCTCCAACCACTAAATCTGCTCTTCACATGAGCTCTACAAATTCACTCTTAACAACAACTTGCACTCCACCCTCTGCTTTCTACATGCATTTTCCATATCTACTAACCAAATCTGCTCCGCACTTAAGATTTTATATTGACACTCTTATTCTACTTCACTATGCTCATTTAGTCTTTATATGCGACTTACACAACCTGCTGTTCCGAGTTCTTTTGTTCCACCTTCCACAACGGTTATTCAAATCTGCTCTCCAACTCAGCATCTGATCTCCTCATGCCTTCTCACCATATTCGCTGTCTCACTCTACACCATCCACTTGCACTTAAATCCACTCTTACTCAAAGGTTCATATTAAGAATGATACCATTTCTGTTCTGCCATTTAGAACAATTGATGGGACAGAAAAGTCCCCTGCAGGGTGATGGACGTGCACCCCTACCCTGAGTGCCCCAGCTGCATTGATATCTGGATCCCTGGTGCTGACTTTTGGCCATAAGAAAACACAGATCATCCTTGTTCACCATGACCTAGACTGTGTCATGGTAATGCAGTCTTGTTAGACCGAGAAGGACGCACCAAGTGCTACCCTCATAGTAGTAGAGGCACACTGCCCTTGCCAAAACTTAAGTGACGCAGGTGCAGCGTGGCAGCATATCCATTTTGTGTTCAGTAACAATCAGTAGTTTGAACAGGCTGTTTTAACTGTGTCACTGGAGCCTACCAGCCTACCCATGTAACGCTCCGCTGTTGTGCAATTAACTCAACGTTAGCCTACATGGTAAATGTGTGTAGTGCTGGGCAGTGTGTGACATTTGCATGTGCATGCTGGGATGCAAGCGTGTCTGTGCACCGTACATAAGATGGAGGTCTGTGGGTTCCATTTTTGAAGTCTAGGGCATGAAAAGGCTAGTGGAGGTGAGGACTGCATCCCACAGACAGGAGATGTGGATTATTGACATTCCAGCTGTGGTGGGAACATACACACTGAGGAAGGGGAGTAGAGCATCCTCTGTGCACATCAAAGGTCTCTTTAATTTCAGGAAGAATTACAACTCACTGGGGCTTGGACTCATTGTAAAGCAAGATGGTGGGTCTGATACGTTTGGCAACAAGGAACCAGTCGATCATGATAGAGGGGAAGGGTAAGGCCTTTTGAACCTTTGTAAGGCACATTTAGGTGGAGAATGGCAGCCCGGTGTGATCCCCAGTTACTTCCTTGGCTTGTTTTGTGGGTCAATCAAAGATGTTGCTGTGGCAGACTGTTCCTTAAACACAGAACTGGACAGGAGAGAGGGCATCTCAAATAAGTTGACATCCACATCAGGAATATCAAAAGATTAGACTGTGAATTGTAATTGCATTTATATAGCACTTACTACCCCTGATGGGGTGTTAAAGTGCTTTTTCGGCGAGCAGCACGCTTTTCCGGAACCCATGAAGGATCAGTGGTGAATTATTATAGTGAAATATGAAAGTAATTTGAGTGATGGAAATGTTAGTCAGTTATTTGGATTGAGAAGTATAGTGGTGGGATAGAAGAGGAAAAAGGTTTGCATTTATATAGCGCTTGATGAGGTGTTGAAGTGCTTTTTCGGCGAGTAGCACGCTACTCCGGAACCCATAAAGGATTAGTGGTGAATTAGTATAGTGAAATATGAAATTAATTTGAGTGGTGAACATGCTAGTCTGCTATTTGGAAAGAAAAGGATAGTAGAGGGATAGAAGAGGGAAGGATTTAGAACTTTTTTCTTTTTTTCGAGCTCATAGCAGTAGGAGGAGGCTTGGGATGAGTAAAATGGAGGTGGAGGAGGAAGAGTCAGAGGGAAGGGTTTAGAAAGGCTTGTTTTGTGAGATCGGAATAGTAAAAGAGGTATGAGATGATGCAAGGAGGGGTAAAGTAGGGAAGAGTCTAGAAGGGGTTATTTTTGGGGTCATAGTAGTGGTATGGATTTGGGATGAATGAGAGAGTGGAGGTAGAGGATATATAGATAAAAGGTATAGGGTGAGAAAAGAGGTAGTATATTGGAAAGAGTAGTAGAAAGACGTTTTAGATGAGTCAGAGAGTTGTGATAGAGGATATATTGAGAGCGGTATAGGGTGAGAAATAGGGTAGTTCATTGGATATGCTGAGTTAGAAGAAAAGTAATAAACATATAGATCCATAAGTACATGGAAGGTAAATAGATGCATAAAGGAAGGTAGTATATGTAGATTAAAGATGCATTAAATAAACTCCGGCTTTCAAGTGTTTTTTGTAATTCAATAGTGAAGCAATTGTAGATAAATAGTTATGATAAAAGATTTACTTATTTATGCAGTCACTTATACACATGTTAAAAACATAGAATAATGTAACTATTAGTAATATGTAAATTTGTTAAGCAGATCTAATGAATATCTATATTTTTTAAAACATAATTACTCTACATGTTTATACAAAGCAATACACATATATAGGTACATATCTATAGCACAAATAAATGCTTATATACAGAGGGATATGCTGTATATTTCTGTTTGTGTATGGTGGTTATGTGTGGAAGAGCCAATTCTTGAGTAGTTTTCTGAAGATAAGGTGGTTATCCGTGGATCTTATGTTGGGGGTAATGAGTTCCATCGTTTGGCTGCTTGAACAGAGAAGGATGTGCCACCCATTTATTTTTCTTCTATGTTGGGATTTTAAGGCGAGGTGCCACTCTAAAGCAGAGGTTCCTTTGTTGAATGCGTTTGGTGATTTTATTCCGAATGAAGAGCATTCCGATTCCATGTATCGCTTTGTGGGTGATACAAAGCAGCTTGAACGTGGATCTTCTGGCAACCGGTAACCAATGCAGAGCTTTCAAGGCAGGGCAGATGTGGTCTTGCGGTTTTATATGTAACAGTAGTCTGGCAGCTGAGTTCTAAAACCGTTGTAGTCTTTTTATGGTCATTAAAGGTGATCCGTGGTAGAGGCTATTGGCATAATCGAGCTTGGACAGAACAAGGGAAATGGTAGCCTGGACCTTGTGTGGAAATCCCAAATGGGGGAAGATTTGTCACAGAGTTTTTATAGTAACAAAGCTTGATCTTGCTAGTTTGTCCACTTGGGCATTCATTGATAGCTTGGAGTCTGTGGTCAATCCGAGGTTTCTTACTTCCGTTGATACTTTAGCCAGTGTTCCCAGATCATAAGAACACGCGGCGAGTGGGTCATAATGTTTCCAATCGCCACATGTGAGTATTTCTGTTTTGGAAGCATTCCATTTGAGATGGCTCCATGTCATCCATTGATCCACCGCTCTGAGACAACTGAAAATTGGCGAGTTTCCAATGTCTTTGAGGCATTCCAGTTGAAGGAGCATTTGTGTGTCATCTGCATAGTTATAGCACGTGAGGTGAAATCGATTGATCAGTGCTGGTAATTACTTCATGTAGATGCTGAAAAGCATGGGTGAGATGATAGAGCCTTGAGGGACCCCTGCTTTTGTGAAGTACGGTTTAGATGAGAAAGGGGGTAAGGATGACATTAGTTCTGTTGCGAAGGTAGGATGTGATCCAGTCTAGATCAGTCCACTCTATGCTGGCTTCGTAGAGTCTTTGTATCAGAGTGTCATGGTCAACCGTGTCAAAGGCAGCCGAGAGGTCCAAGAGAAGTAGTGCAGCAACCCCGTTGTGGTCAACTGTATTCTTCAGGTCATCCCAGATGGCAAGGAGGGCAGATTCTGTGTCTCTTCCTGGACGGAATCCCATTTGGAAGTCTCAAAGTATGGCATGATCTTCAATGAATTGTGACATCTGAGCGAATGCTGCTCTTTCTGTCAGTTTGCTCAGAAAAGGTCCATTTGTCATTGGTCTGTAGTTGTCAGGGTTCGCGGGGTCAAGTTTATTTTCTTCAGTAATGGGCGTATGTATGACTTTTTGAGTTCTTCTGGAAATATTCTGGTAGTTAAGGAATTGTTGATTCTTCTGCTTACTGGAGTGGCAGCAGAGGTTGTTAGAAGAATTGTCTTGAAGGTTTGCGGTTGACACGGGTCAGAAGGGCTGCAGGCAAGCCTGCTTGTTTTAACCAGGTCCATAAATTCATTGTGTGAAATGTGTTGGAAGGAACGGAGAGACTGGCTAGAGTATTCTTGGATTGCTGTTTTGGAAAAGGGTCAGTGCTGGTGCTTTGTCTTTGTTTTAAGTATGAGTCCAGCGTGTCTCCCTTGGCTGTATAATGATTTGCCAGTTTGTCTGTGAAATCTTGAATAACAGGATGAGCTCCTTCTAGGCAATTTGGTTTATGCAATTCATTGAGAATTTTATAGAATTCTTTATTTGCACATTTAGCATTTTGAATCCTGTCTGAATGGTATCTTTTCTTTGCTTTTTTGATAGCTGACTTGTATGATCTGTTAATTTTTTGTAGGCGAACTTTGTCTTGGTTGGTGTTTGTTTTGAGCCTGGCACGTTGTAGCTTTCTAATTTGATGTTTTATCTCGTTTATCTCTGTTTTTCCCCAAGGTGTTTGTTTTCTTGTGTTCTGTTGTGTGGGTTTTAGTGGTATCAGGATATAAAAAGCTTCCTGTCGCCACTCATATCGTTTTTGAACAGAATATATTGTGTCTAGAACTGTACTGGATGTTAGCTGTATTGGTAAGTGTTCCAAATTGAGTTTGTTCCACGGTCGATAGGTGGATGCACTGGTGGTTTTAGGTGCGTCGCTTAGTGTTGTTTTATGTTGGAAAGCAAGCAAATGGTGGTCCGACCATGTGACCGGAGTCATTCTTTGAAGGGTAACCAGTTCTGTATTTGCAAAAATGACATCTAGAATGTGTCCAGTGATGTGTCTTTGTTTGTGGGCGATCCGATGCAGGTTCAGTGCATCTAGACCAGCGATGATTGTATTTGGGTGGGGCATATTTGGTTTGTCAAACCAAATGTCGAAGTCACCCAGAATGCATAGGTTGGAGTGTAATGTGTAGAAGTGTGTCTGGGAATGTGCCTTGCTAGGTGGAAGTCTGCAAAGGAGCAGGAAGTTACAGGAGGAAGATGGTGTAGGATTGCATCTGGTGAAAAGGGCCTCACATTCTTTTATGGAGACGTCATCAGCTTTCGTGATATGTAATGTTTGTCTGAACACAACAGCTAGGCCACCTCCCTTTTTGCCTATACGATTTTGGGTGGTAGTTTGATAGCCTAGAGGAACGGCTTCATGCAGGACTGGAGCCATATCACCTCCCAACCATGATTCAGTTATGAATAATATGTCAGGCTTTGCATCAGTGAGAAGGTCGTAGATGGGATGTTTGTTTTTAGATCGAGCATTTATTAGTAGACAGTTTAGAGAATGTGCTTTGGCGATAGTGTGATTTTGTTTTGTAGAAGAGTGAGCAGTATTTTGTAGGCTTGCAGCAGGTGTGTCCTTAGTGTTGGTATTAGCTGTATTATTATAGCAATCATGTAGCTGTTCTGTATCCTGTTCCTATTCCAGCAGGCTAAGAAGGCATTTTGATGGGTCTCTGTGTGTAGTTGGTAGAGACGGTGGTTGAGAGTGAGTTGGTGTGCTGTGTTGTTTTTGTAGTGTAACCTTGTTATGCAGTTGACATGGAGAACAAAGTTATGACGTGCGTCACATTGCGTATTTTGTTTGTGTCTGTTTAGGACAGAAGGTGTATGAGTTAGGGGTGATGGTGCAGCATGTGGGTCATGTAGTAAGGTTCTAAATTGTCCAATTGATGAGAGGCAGTTAAAAGGCAGTTGCTGTGTTGCTGTATATGTGTTAAGTGGGGTGGAAGAGAGAAAGCTTAGCATTGGAGTTTGTTCATTTGTGTAGTCTGAAAGGTGGGTGTATGTTTGTAGTTTGTGATGGAAAGTATTATGAGGTGTTGCGCGTGAGAGATTTTGTTGTGCTGGTGTGCGTGTTATGTTTTGTTTTTGAGGAGTAGTGAAAGGAGGTGCTGATGTATTTGTTTTTTTAGACTGATTTGTTTGTATAGTATTGTTGGTGACTGGAAGTTGTAAGATAAAGGGGGTGGTGATGTGTTTGTGAGTAGAGTGTATGTTGTGTGCAAGAGGGGATGAAGTAGAGTTAAGAGTGTTTGTCTTAGATTTGATTACTGCAAGAGTTAATATGTGTGGTGTGGTGGGGTGTAAGTGTTGTGCGGTTGTGTTATTGTGGTAGAAAGAAGAGGAGAGTGTTGGTCGGAGTAATGATGGAAGGCTGAGTATAGGTTTGTTAGTGACAAAAAGGCGGTACGTTAGGAGTAAGTAGAGCAGGGAGTGTGTGTCTGGATGGGATATAGTTAAGTATGATTTGGATTGTGTTAGTGATGAGTGGATTGGTTAGTGCTATAGGATTGAGTTGTGAACTTTTTGTAGGTGATGGTGGAAATGTGTGGTAGCTGGAATAGAAGGGTGTATAGGTGTGGTTTCCGGAGTTTTGTAGTGGGTGCTGAGACATTGAACTTTGTCTTGGGTTAGTTTGTAGTACATGAGTAGAGTACATGTGCTGTGAGTGTGTTACTCTGGTTGTGGATGTGTAGGGTGGGTGCTGGTGTATATGAAATTAGGCAGCATTTCTGGCCCTAGCCCCGACCAGTCTTGAACAGGCTCAAACAGGCAATTGCCCTTGTCCTCTCCGCCCTTAGCCTTGACGCCCGGGCTGAGACACCCCGAACCCTCAGCTTACATTTCCCTAGTAATCAGGTGACCCCTGCGGCTAATGGGAACGGAAGCCCTAACCCTAACCAATCACAACACACGCCCTAAGCCCTAGAACCAATAGGAGACAAGCCTCTTACAGCCAATCACAGCCCTAATCACAGCATCCAATCAGGCATGAAAACCTAAGCCCTACATCCAATAGAAAGCCTAACCGCAGCCTCAGTTCCAACCCTAGTCCCGGCAGCCAATCATACAGTAAACCCTAAAATCTACGCCCAATAGAAAGCCCAGCCCCAGGAACCAATCCGAAACTCTAAACATATCCACCAATCAGATCACTAGCCCTAAGCCCTACATCATTAGAATCACTGACCCAGGAACCTTTCAGTACCTTCAAATACTCAACCAATGAGAACACTAACCCTAATCCAATAGAAAAACACCAGATGCAACCTCCAATCAGTGCACACATGTAGCATCCAATAGCAACCTATATAATGTCCATGCAACCTGAGGCAATGTTTGCTGGCCAGGGTGCTGAAAGCTACTCCTCAATTTAGAATCTCCTAGGAGACAGACAGGCTCAATCCACACTTTGGAGTTCTGCAGTTAAGGGCCTAGCAAACTTTGCCCTATAACAATACTGTTTGTACAAACCTTTACTCACTCTCCTAGCCAAACAAAATAGTGTACAATCCCTAAATAACACAGCTTAAACAACTAACAGCATATTACTGCTGTCTCAGAGTACCCTCTGTTCAGTCTCTGATGTATAATATCTCTGTTGCTAAGGGGGGTAATCTGGCTTCCCTCACTAACTAAGACAAAATGGGAGCTGGGGTGAAATGCTTAACACACAGGTCTGAACACAGATCAAGGGAGAAACTAGAGGGAAATTCAGGTAGCATGGGGCAATGTGAAAAAATAAGAAATTTTGGACTGCAAAGCCCATAATTCAACAGGTAAAAAGAAACAGCCACAGGCAAGTGAAAACCTCAATTTTCCAAACAAAACAGGTGAACAATGATGCAATCACGGGCAGAAAAAAATTCAACTTTTAAACTGTAACAACCACAAGCAAAACAGATGAAAATGATGCAATTACGTGTAAAGGAAACTCGCTTTTTAAATTTCAGTTAAGAGACAGCACGTCTGCCTTCATACCTCCTCCTGGTCCTTGGTTCACTGCAGTCTTGGGCATAGAGAAACTGTATCTCACAAAATTTAGGTGAATGTTTTGGGGTTCATCCAACAAACCCTTAAGGGGCCTGGGTAGGTATGAGAGGAGGGATCAGGGTTGCTTGGGAGCTAGGGAGCAAATCGGCAAGCTTAGGCTGCTGCCCAGGGGGCTGGAAGCTGCTCCTCAATTCAGAATCTCCTAGGAGACTGGCAGACTCAATCCACACTTTGGAGTTCTTCAGGTAAGGGCCTAACAAACTTTGCCCTCTAACAATACTGTTTTGTACAAAACTTTACTCACTTTCCTAGCCAAAAAAACAAGTGTACAATCCCTAAATCATGTCAGAATTTCGATTTGAACTATAAAGGTGGGAGCCCGAGTCCCACAAGTTGTTCAACAGCACTGTTCAACAGAGGAGAAGATCACCAAGGCTTCTAGCTGTTGGAACTAGGACTAAGGACTTAGGTTTGCTAGTTTCTCTGATAGTTTCAGGTCATCAGCCAGGAAGTGAAAACCACTTACTCTGAGCCTGGAGCACTGGCCTTCTGACTCGCTGCCAACAGCAGTGGCCCGTTGAGGGGAAAGAGAGAGCTTCAAATAAAATATACATACAATGATTTTTTTTTGTGCCACAAAAGTGTATTGACCTCTGTTGCATCAGCCACACACAAAAAAAGATTCTGTGATATATTTATATATTATAATTCATTTTTTAATTATGTTTAGTATGAGGGGTGTGTGAAGTGGAGGCACGTATGGGTATGTGTGAGTACGAGTATGTCAGGTAACTGTAATGTATTTTATTTATTTTTAAAAAACAATGTATTCTTTTTTAAAATAAGTATTTATAGAGAAACAGTGATCTCTTTACCTACAAAAATAATAAACAGGATTTTTCCATTTTTGTATCAATATGTATGTTTCCCTGTTTTATTTATGTGCTCTCTACCGCGTATTGGTTGTAATTGTAATTGTAACTGTCAGTTATAGAGCGCGTTATCACCGTCTGGTCTCTAAGCGCTGTGAGAGAGAGCCCTGCCCTGGCACGTGAAGGGGATGTAAATGATTAAGTTGTGCCCCAAGCTTCCACAAAGAGGAGTGTTTTTAACTTCTTCCTAAAAGGGAGAAGGGCTTGTTCCTTCCGCAGATTCTCCGGTAACTTGTTCCATAATACAGGGATTGAGGTTGAGAAGGCTCTGCCTCCTTTAGAGGTCATGCTAAAGCGGGGGCAGGCCAGCAGGCCGGCCTCCGAGGACCGTAGTGACCTGCTAGGAGTGTAGGTAGCCAGGCGATCCTTAATGTAGGATGGGCTTGGCCATAGATGGCCTTATGCGCAATGCAAAGGCCCTTAAATCTAATTCTCTGCCTGATCGGGAGCCAGTGTAGCTGGCGTAAGAGGGGGGTAGCATGGGCCCTCCTAGGCAGTTTAAAAATCAATCTGGCAGCGTCATTCATAATGACCTGTAGTCTAGCAAGCAGCTTTCCTGGGAGGCCAATATACAGGGAATTCCCGTAGTCCAATCGTGACACTATCAAGGCTGATACTGCCGTTCTGAGAGTTGCAAATGTGAGAAGGGGGGCAAGTTTCCGTAACTGTCTAAGCAGGCCAACACATGTACCTACTACGGCAGATACCTGCTGAGTCATAGACAGCTTGGCATCGATTTTAATGCCCAGGCTTTTTACGGCATGGGCTGGCTCGGGATTTGCGCCCAGCTCTTGTGGCCAGAAAAGGTCACTCCAGGGACTGGAGTCTGTGGTGATGGCCAATACCTCAGTCTTATCAGGGTTGATTTTGAGGAAATTGGCCGTCATCCAGTTGACTATATATTTTAAAATGTTTTGCATTCGTGAGTGGGCAGCCGGGGCATTGTCTATCTGGATAATAATTTGGGTGTCATCCGCATTGTTGTAGATCTGGCACTCCATGAGATTCAGTGCGGCTATCAAGGGTTGGAGGTAGGCGTTGAATAAGAGAAGAGACAACGCCGAACCCTGTGGCACCCCACACGAGAGTTTGCCGGAGTCACACACATAGTCAGCCAGTTGTACTCTCTGTGATCGGTCAGTGAGGAAGGACGTAAGCCATTTGAGGGCCGTGCCCTGGATGCCTAACTCCGAAATCCGTGACAGAAGTTGGTCATGGTTGACCGTGTCAAATGCCGCGGATAGGTCTAGCAATACCAGGGCACATGGTTTTTTCTTATCGGCCCTGAGCCTGATTTCATCCAGCACTGCCAGCATAACCATTTCCGTGCTGTGATGGGCCCTAAAGCCAGCCTGGTTGGTTTGCAGGAGATGGTTGACTTCTATATGGTGTGATAGGGATTTCAGCACGTGCTGTTCCAGCACTTTCGCCAGGAATGGGAGTTGGGAAATTGGCCTAAAATGTTTTAGGTTCTTCACATCTGCCCCCGGTTTTTTCAAAAGTGGGATAACTCGTGCTTCCTTAAAATCAATAGGGACGTGGCCACATTCGAGAGATTGATTTAATAGCATGAGGACCTCGCTTTCGATCCCTGGTAGTGCCAACTTGAAGATCCTCGGTGGGCAGGGGTCCGCAGGTGACCCTGACTTAATCCGACCCATTAAAGGAGACAAGGAGTCCAAAGTAAGCATGGGGAAGGCAGTGAGTGGTTTATTATATGCGGGGGGCAAAAGTACTGATGCTAAGGGACAATGAACGGTAGGAGTAAAGTGGATCTCTGTCAATAGGTCCTTCACTTTTCTTAAAAAGAAGGACTGGAATTTATTACAGTCTTCAGGGCAGAAGGGGGGCCTCTGTTCCTGAGCCTGTCTCAGCTCTTTTAAAATCCGAAAAGTTTCTTTTTGTGAGTTGTCAGCGTTCAAGATCCTAGCTTCATAAAATTCTGCTTTCCTTGTTAAAATCGCTTCTTGTAGACTGCAAACATTGCTTTGTATTCCAAGCCGGGCACCTGGGTCATAAGCTCTACGCCAGGCTCTCTCGCATTGGCGTAAGGCTTGTTTCTTGTTTCTTAGGGCCTCATTAAACCAGGGAGCCCTTTGCCCCTTACTCTTCCCTACGCATGGGGGCTACTATGTTAATGGCATTCTTCAGCCTCGTGGAAAGAACAGCGCTTTCTCGGTCAAGGTCAGAATTTCCTTGTGTTGGACATGGGGAACTGATTTATGTAGAGTGTTAATCAGGTCATCTGCTCTAATTTTTCCCCATCCCCTCAGCACTTTCCACTCCGGGTGGGGACGAACTGCTTGTCTTGTGGATGGAAACAGGCCTCTAATTAAATAGTGATCAGACCAGGCACAGGGACTGATCTCTAATGGGCTGGTTGGTGGATGGGAGGTCCAGACCAAATCAAGTGTATGGCCCCTTCTCGTGAGTAGGTGCATTCACCAATTGCCTCAGTTCCAGGGAGCCTAGTGCCTCTTCCAACTGTTTGGCCTGGCTAACTTTAGGTGTCTGATCCCAGTGGAAATTAAAGTCCCCCATTACCAGGATACATTGATACCGCGACCGGATATCATTAACTAATTCGATGAAGAGCTCAACAAATTTGGGTGACGTTCGCGGAGGGCGATAGAATATCAGGACAATTAGACAGGTGGTCTGGGAGCAGAATTTAGTATTTGTAATTAATTGCCTGAGACCTTCTTTGCAATTTATTGATATTATCCCTGCCTTGGGCAAGTTATCTTGTAGCAGGGGACCCCTTCTTTCCTCAACTAGAGAGCCTCAGAGAGCAAGGCCAGCCAGGATCATGCCGAGTGGAGCAGTGAGCAAAGTGTAATACACCTGCTCCGGTTGGGGCCGATGCACGGAGACGTCAGTGAACCCTGTGTATCAGGAGGGGTCCATCATGATGTTAGGGCCGTCGTCCATGCGTGGAGAAGTTTAAACCCCAATTAACCACGAGAGCACCACTGTGAAATTAGTGCTGGTGCCCTTGCACAGAGAAGTCGGCAGCCCTCGTGAGTCAAGAGGGGACCACAGTGAAGATAGGGCTGTTGCCCTTGTGCAGAACATGTCGGCGGCCCCCGTAAGTCCAGTGGGGGCCATGATGAAATTAGGCCCATTGCTCTTGTGCAGGTGAAATCTAACAACCCTGTGAGCCAGTAGGGGGCCACCGTGGAGGCACAGCTATTTCCCTGGACCGTCTTGCACAGATGTTGTGAAGAACACTTATGTATTGTGACAGGAGCAGAGGACACACCGATGTAGGCCTTCTGGAGACTGATGAGGCCAAATGCATCATCCAGGAAACACTCCTGGAGTCGCACTTGCAATGCTTTTCACATATCTCACTGCAACGTTCAGTTCCAACAACACAGGAAACTTTCAAACCCATTCACTCACAATTGACCAGGCCCTCATTTAGAACCTTTCACATGAAACTCACTTTTTTCTCCTGCCTCCTTCTCCTACTGGAAATACCACCCAAGCGTATAACTTGGAAGTTAAAATAACATCTACTCATAATGCTTTCTAAAACACTTTGGCCCATTGCTTCTCAAAGAGCTTTTCTCCCACAACTGTTAATTCTTCCCATCACTACTCTGGCCCAGCGAGCAACAAATAAAAGAAGGGACAGTTAAAATGCTTGAGAAACGTGTGTAAAAAACATGGTGGTAGTTATCGCTAGCTGTCAATTAGAGATTGTTGTTAGTGCAAAAGATGATGTTCAGCATGAAGTAAGTAGATTTCTGTGCATTTTACTTGATATTTTTAATTTAGAGAAAAAACTGTGATACTGTATCAGGAAACATGGTAATACCATTTCACTTCACTCAAAGCTGTTGCTAACTCTGCACCTTTAATTGGTGATGACGTATAAAATCACACTTGCCACATGTTATTCCTTATTTAGAATCTAAGGTTACGGTAAACACAAGTAGTGGTTGCCGTGATGAAGTTATCAGATTTACAGGATTACTGCAATAGTTTATAAAACAAAAACATAGAGGACATCAACTACTGTATGTCAGGCACAGGCCTGCCACCACCCTCCAGTGCTGTTAAAGTTAAGGCAACATCCATGAATAGAAGATCTATCAGTAACAGAAAAATGCTTCCAATGAATCATCACGCAATCATTATGGAGTATGAAACGCCCATCTAAAATTCCTCACTGAGTGATAATGAAGTAATAAAACCGCATTCTGAATTACTCCAGGGGTCATTGTGAAAAAAATCTTTCTAATCCACTAGTTGTAGCGAGTCACTGTGAAGTAGTCTGCTCTCATCCCCTAGTTGGCATACAGTCATCCTGTCGAAATTAAAGGTAATCACACATTTTCAAAGGAAGTAACTAGAATAGCATCCTAGAGTGTTTATTGTGATGACTTCAAAATCATCTCATTTAAACCTTTCACCCTATGCACATACTACAGGAAGGTGTTGTTGACTTTATCTGATCATTACAGAATAGGCCATCTGAAGATATCGGATGACTTTAGTTGGCACAGGGTATAAAGCTGCAGTTGTATATCCCAGCTGTCGGTTCTGGACAGTTCTGCCCATTTGATTATTCCATTCAAACTGCTCCAGCCAAAGCCTTTGTCACAAATTGTGAATTGCATGGTGCAGTGGGGCAATGAGTCTCGTGCAAGCAGTAATCCAAAACAAAAGCACATAGGCAATGGAGATTATCCAAATTGACTACCTGTTAACCTGGGAAGGGTAGACTTTCTTGAGAACATTTATCAGAAAACAACAGGGGAAATTCTATACTTTCAAAAGGGCCCGCTGTCTCCTCTTCTTAACACTCTTCACACTGACCCACTACATACAATGTTCTTGAAGAGGCTCTGCAAACTATATCTGTTGTACAGTGTCTACCTCAGCCCTCTATTAAATATACTACTAAAGTATAGCTAATATAATTTGGAAAAAGGTTTGCCATAGTCAAATAGGTCATACACACTCCACATGAATCCTCTGCACATAAGTAATGCATAACATGCAACATCCATGTCCCGCATGGGTGATGCGATGGACATTGTCACAGGGACTAACAGACCAAATATAAAAACACAGGAGAGGCTCATAAACCACTCTCCTTACCAGGCGACAGTTAAAAATGCCAGCCCTGCTTTTGGAATCATGTCGGATGGGATGGGAATTTCCCCTATATGGTGTACAGTAGTGTTCCCCTGCTCTGAGTATCTGATTGTGACTATCCTGTATCTTGGAACAGTCTTATGTCTTCAAGGCGCACACTACGAGTGCCATCCTTTGCTGACAGTGGACTGCTGTTCCTGTCATGGATTTAGCACATAGAGTGGTGGTGGCAGTCTACATGTTTTGTGAATCCATAGTTGTGACCAGACGCTTTTACCTATATCACTAAAGCACAAGCCTACTGGCCACTCATGTAAAAGTTCTGCTTCTATGTACTAACCCAGATCCTAGCACTAGTTTATTTTAGGCATGTATATGTATGTGTGGTACATGCATTGTGTTTAGTATGAGTGCGCCAGAGTAATGAAGGCATGTGCATTCCTTCTAGAAATCCCTTTTCCATTTCTCGTGCACACGATAGAGGTGAGGTTGTTTTCCCAGACACTAGAAGTATTTTGCTGACATTCCTGGAACTGAAGGAAGGAGACCTACACACTGAAGCGGGAACAGAAGAAACAAGTAGTAGTAGTGAAAGTGTATTAGTCAATTAAAACCATAAACACAGCTCAATCATGCAGAACAAAGAATAAAAAAAGTCATCAAATGTTTACTTCAGCCATTGAATATCGTATTGATAGATCTTTACATTTTCTTTCAAACCTTCCTATCTAAAAGGATGAAAAATGCCCAGTACAGGAATTAAATATCACGAGGTGGCTGATCAAACACCGACAATAACTCTAGATGGAGTAAAATGAAAATATGCAGAGCTGCCAATGATCGTACTCCTAAATATACCGCTATAGGTAGTAAAAGTCCTTATGTGCAGGAGTGGGTATAAGTGCTATGTTAAATGGACAATGGTTTACAGCGAAATAAGGTGCCTATATAAGAGACTGGGCTTTATTAAAGTGCCAATGTACGAGGCAAAAGTCCAGGTTGAGAAAATTAACCTTGACAGGACGGGATAGGGAACCACCACTATGGGGGACCCTGGCAGCCCGTTCTTGCTGCTTACCTGCTAATGTGAATTTAACCTAGAAGCGAGCGGGGGGTCATGGCTTAAAATCAAGTTCCAGGCCCTCCGCCCCCCACGTTCACACAGTGCTCTATATTAATCAATTTTCTTTTAAAAGATTTTTTTAAATGTCCAAAAACTGCAAAAGTCTAATAATCAACCTTGTATTGACTGGGTCCACTAACTCCACAAGGGCCGTTCTTAGGAAACAAGAATCATTCGGAAATTCAATTTGGCCTTTGGTCTTCATGTAGCACTGCCATTTGGTAGATGGTGGTGGTGGTAAAGAGTGCGAATGCAGTCTCTGTTGTTCAGGTGAAAGGGACTCCATTAGGTGAGGGCAGCCTTTTGCCTCTTCCCTGTTCACTTCTTAGTGTGGCTGTTGATTGCCAGAAGCAGAAAGCTCACACTGCTTGTGCCTCTGCTGCTGGTGCACCAGGTTGGAGAATACCCTGCTATGAGGAGCATCCCTCTACACAAGTGCTGTTTTTGGAAGCAGCCTGGATAGACATTTGAACAGGACCACCCCAAATCGATTTTGAAAGTGCAGACACAGAATCCACCCCGTCTCAACTAACTATATAAAAGTGGGAGCCACTGACGCACTTGCTATCCAGTTCTAAGTTCTCTTTGGCTAAGGAAGCTAAGGAAGCTCCACTTGCCCTAATGGACAACCTTTACCATGAATGACACAGCGGCAATCATGTGGATCATCAACTCAGGGGCCCCAACGGACCCATGCCTCCACCACATCTACAACCTGGGACTATCACCAATCAGCAACACCCTGACCCACATCATCAACACCTCCATCACGTCTGCCACTTTCCCGTATGAATGGAAATTTGCATAAATGAATGCTCTCCTCAAGAAACCCACAGCTGACCCGAATCAACTAAGCAACTCTGAACCCATCTCCCTACTTCCCTAGTCAGTCAAAGTGATTAAGAAGGCCATTAACAAGCATCTCACAACCCGCCTCATACTTCACCGACGACATTTGAAACATCCTGGACCAAGGAGAAACAGCGGCCCTCATCCTACTCGACCCCTCCCGGGCCTTTGACACTGTCTCCCACAACACACTCTTCAGGAAACTCCACAAGATTGGCATACAAGGATCCGCTCTCAGATTGATCTGCTCCTTACTCACAGGAAGTACCCAAAGAGTAAATCTGCCCCTCTTTTCAAATTGGAGACCAAGAAACTTATATGCAGTGTCCCGCAAGGATCGTCTCTCAGCCCCACTCTTTTCAACATATACATGACACAGCTCGCCAACATTATCCGATCACAAGGCATCACAGTCCTTTCCTAAGACGATGACACCCAACTCATCCTCTCCCTGACAGACAAGACAAACACCACCAGAACCAACTTCACCAACTGCATGACCATGGTAGCAGACTGGATGCGAACCAGCTGCCTGAAGCTCAACTCCGACAAGATGGAAGTACTGGTCTTTGGCAACTAGACCTCACCATGTGATTCCACCTGATGACCATCAGAGCTAATACCAACACCCACAGACCACACAAGAAATCTAGGGATCATTCTAGATGACAAACACAACATGACGGCTCAAGTCAACGAAGCGTGCATCTCCTGCTTCGACATCCTATGCATGCCGCAAAAGATCTTCAAATGGTTGCCTACGAACACCAGATGTCTCGTCACACAAGGACTCATCACCGGCAGGCTGAACTTCGGCAACTGTCAGGGACTGTCCGGGACTATGTCAGGAACACAGTCAGGGACTTGGGCAAGGACTGGGAACTGGGTAGAAAATGTACACAGAAAGAGGAGTACAGCACTGCCCAGGATCACACAGGAAGTCAGAGGAGAAAGGGATCCAAAGGGGAAGCCTGTACAAGTGAACAAGATGGCTAAGACTCAAAGGATGGGCACTCAAGAGGTAATTTAGCATTCAGAATAACTACACCCAGGATGGATATGCAGACATATATCCATATATATATACACACACACCACAACATTAACTATAAAGGGAATGTGGTGTAAAGCACTCGAGAGCTCCACACGGTAAGACTGAAGCTCAGTAGGTTCCTCACCCACAATTGCTGTTACAGATACGCACTTCAAATACCCACATATAGATATGCATGCAAGGGCAGGGTCTGTGGAGCTGATACCTATGGTGATGTTATCAATGTAACTCAAAGACAATACTCACAGTGAACAAGAAACACCACCTAGGTTGTCAGCTGTGCCCACGGACCCTGGCAATCAAACAGGAACACGCAAGGCAGTAACAGCAAGGGGGTAGAACTAAATACAAGCACAATAGAAAAGGAGCTAGTAAGGAGGAGTGCTTAACAGGACAGGAAGGAAATTACAGGACACACTTGGCAGAAAGCAAGTAGCAAATATACAAGGTAATAGAAGCAAGACAGCAGGAATAGAAAGACAGTACACTAGGAAATGGAACCAAGGAAATGGGAAGAAAAGCAGGGGCTAGAAAAGGATAAACAGAAGGGGAGGCTACAAGGGTATACTAGAATAGTATTGAATCAGGAGACAAGAAAACACAGTAGCAGTGAAGGCTGTGCTGGAGCAGAAGCAAGAATTGAGCAAAGGCTCAAGAGCCAAGGTAGCACTGCAGGCAGTGCTAGTTCAAGGAAACAAGAAATAGCTACAGCTCAGGAAAAGGAGTAAAGAGAGCGCTGCAAGCAGTGCAAATCAGGAACAAGAAATAGCTGAAGCTCAGGAACAAAGAATAACTATACCTCAGGAACTCAGGAAACAAGGTAGCACTGCAGGCAGTGCTAATTCAGGCACGATGAATAGCTATAGCTCAGGAATTCTGGAAACAAGGATATCAAAAGCTCAGGAAACACTGGAAACAAGGATATCAAAAGCTCAGGAAACACAGGAAACAAGGATATCAAAAGCTCAGGAAACACTGGAAGCAAGGGTCGGTCTCACCGGTACATAGCTACAATGACCAACCCTGGACTGAAGCGAGCTGGGGCTTAAAAGAGCTCACAGTAATCATATGCATCAGGTGTGAGCAGGCTGGCAGCAGCCAGCCACAGCTGAACTGGATTCCTCCACCCATGAGGGGTGGAGACGGAGCAGTGAGCAGGGAATTCTAGGTAATGGAGTTTCAGGCATGAGCAGGCTGGCTTCAAGCATGAGCAGGCTGGCTTCCACAAAACCCGGCATGGATTGGGAATGGATGGCAATTTGCAAGTAGAATCCAAATGACTGGAAGTCAGTATATGCATGAAGGGGAGGGTCTGGAAGCCTATTAGAACACTGGAGAGCCCCACAATTCAGCCTCCTGGTGGTGGGCACGAGAATGCAGGGAGCGAGTCGTGACAGCACCGCTCTCTACATTGTAATCTTCAAACAACTCCTACACAGACTCCAGACCATCCAGAATGCAGCCTCAAGACTCATACTCGACCTTCCATGCTGCACCCACATCACACCACACCTCAGGAAGCTTTACTGGCTCCCCGTTCACAAGTGCAGCCAATTCAAACTTCTCATGCACACATACAAAACCCTACACAACACAGGACCAGAGTACCTGAACAGCCGCATACACTTTAGCCAACCCACCAGACACCTATTCTCTGTCTTACTCTCACACGCACAAACTCCCCGGCATATGCAAAAGCAAAACTGGAGGCCCCTAATTCTCCGACATCGGACCCACGACATGGAACGGCGTTCCTCAACACATCAGGACCTCTGCCTCAATTCTTGAGTTCTGCAAGAAGCTGAACACCTGGCTGTTCATATAGGCACCTTGGGACCACACACCTACACACCTTGTCCAAACACCTGGTTACCCTCTTGGGTGATTAGTGACCTATACAGATCCACATAACATTGCACAAAGTACTGCTGCACAATCAGAACTGGTATCTGCTTAACAGCCAGCTTCCCAGAGGTGAAAGAACATCATCTGCATTCTTGTCTGGAAGAAAGAAGCTGTTTCTGTAACCTGAAGTGCTTATACGCCACCTTGCCTGCTGACAGAGGGAAGAAGCCTGCCAACTCTGTAAGAGTAGTGACTGACCCAGGTAAAGCAGAAGTGGCTTGACCTCCTGTGGTGTATCGGTCTCCCAAAACAGGAAGACTGAGTGTAGTAATCTGCACAAACAGAGAAGCATGTGCACAGATTCTCCATCCGAATGCTTTCAGGTGTCAACCTCAAAAATCTATCCTCAAGTGGATGGTGCTGCAGCCTCAAAGAACTGTGCCCGAGCAGACCGGGCCACTGCATTGAAGAACTGTGCCCGAGCGGACTGGGCCACTGCATTGAAGAACTGTGCCCGAGCAGACTGTGCCACTGCATTGAAGAAGTGTGCCCAAGCAGACTGTGCCTCTGAATCAAAGAAGTGTGCCCGAGTGGACAGTGCTGCTAGATCAGAGAAACTGTGCCTGAGGTGGATTGTGCTGAATCAGAGACTGTGCCCAATTTGGACCATGCAAAAGTGATGTCAGACCCCCCCCCCCCCCCCACAGGGTCCAATCCCCCTCTCCCACCTGAGTCTAGAAGTGGGCTTGCTGACAGCCATAGGCCTGTGTCACCACCAGAACCCTGCATGCCTGCAAAGACTCCAGGTGGTGCCTCCGCTCTTACCTGCTGCAGCCTCTGCCCAAATGTGTGAAGAACTTCCAGCAGGTCCATCTTCTTTAAGAAAAAGGGGCAAGAAGGATGCTGGCTGCAAGTCCCCTCTAGCCATCCAAGGTGGACTGAAACATTTCTACTGTCACAACTTTAACAGAAGGAATGTTAAAGATCACTGAGTGCACACACTATTCAAAGGGGCAATCTGCACTTGAGCCTTGATACATGCCTTAGAGAGCTTGAACCCAGAAGAGGGGACCTGCCTAATTCTGCAAAGGAGGCATACCTGAGAAAGGGGGACCAGGACCCAAGGCACCGTAGTCAAAGCACCAGTAAAATTATTATACCTTTAGCCTGTTCTGTGAAGTATTACGTTTTGCATATGTACTAAAGTACTTTTCTTTTCCAAAGTAAAGTTGGGCAGGACAACCAGTTATTGCGCTTCTGGGTAATTGTTGAGTTTTGATATTACACATCCCCACACTACCTCCTTGAGAAATCTATGACAGCTCTCTATCACTATCACTAAGAGTCAAGTGCTGAAGGGGGTGTACTTGTCCCAGTTTTGTGGAAGCAGAGTAGGATGGACCCCAGGACATTAATGGCAAATTACTCCAGCCCCCATGGATGAGGCCCTAGCCCCTACTAACCCTGTGTGTTGCCTGAATGGGGTGTGACAATGTTGCTGCCACCACTGTCAGCCTTCTACAGGCCTGTGAGTTGCCAGTAGTAAAGCTTCTCTTAATGAGGGTGAATATGGTGTTCCCCTCCGACCACAGAGCCTAGCTCTGGGTTTTAATTCATGTCTCAAGACGCTTGTGTGCTGATGAAAGGGTCAAAACGATACAGATGCTGTGATCGAGGCAAGGTAGGTGATCATGCTCTCCAGAGCCTTGCACAGACCTCTCTCTATCATAACATACACTCCCCACGTTTAATTTCCCTGGTTCTTAGTCCATCATTGGAGAAGCCTGGTCATTGCATTGGAAAAACTGTACTTGTGTATTTCAGTTGTTTTTTGGATTTTTTATCATTATCTCATGTCTCATTTAACACCTAACTATAACACCACTTTAAACTTTGGCATTTTTTAGTGAATTTCTGGATTGTTTTCATGTAATTTAAGGTCTGTAAACCTAACCTAACTATAATATAATTTTATTCTTTGTTTTTTTCAATGAATTTCTGTGCCCAACCGTCTGTATGCAACCAACCATCAAGTGCAGCCAATCTCCACTGTTCTTGCAGTTCCCACCTCACAAGCTTTTGCTCCATGATACTGTGGTAATGCGCAAGCATTCTCAGTGAAGCTTGCATGGTAGTGCCTTGCCATGGGTTGGAAGCTTGAGAAACGGGTACTGCAAGATTACCGCAGTACCTTACAGGAGGGCTGCACTGGGTCCTGTAAGGTGACTGTGGTACCTGAGCAGCGATTTTTATTTTTATTTTAGTCACTGGGATGGTCCCTACGCCCCCCCCCCCCCCCACCCATAAGTGCCTGGAGTTAGGATGTACCTGTCTTGGACCCCTAATACCATTTTTGAAAAACTCTTCAGAAAAGGTTGGCCAACTCCTGCAATGGCCACTTGAGCTGTTGTGGTTGGCCAATCAGTGGGGTCAGTATTGTCCCAAGTACCAAGGTCCCCAATTGGCCGGCAGGAGAAAAGACTCCCTCGGCCAATGGGATTCAAGTATTTTTAATTTTTGGTACTGAGGGAGTCCTGCAGCATTTCCAAGAGATTAATCCCTTCTTGACCACACTGAGCACTTCTATAAACACACATTTCTCAAAAACTACTTTAAACGATTTACACCAAATAATGAAAAGCACGCTATCTAAGTAAAGTTTGAACTTTGTGTCATATTTCGCATAATTCCGTTCAACCGTTTTTCTTTTTCGGAGACTAAAGTTTCCTATGGGATTTAACATGGGAAATCAATATTTTGCAACCCCACTTTTTCTGTGCCTCCACTTTGACCAATCAGTGCAAAACTTTCCATGAAGGTTTCAAAGTGAGTGAACTTTATTTTTGGAAATATATTTAGTTAACTAAACACTTTTTGGTAATGAAAAAGTATGCATTTTCAGTTTTTGACTCAGAGAAGAAAGATAGCCAATCATGATGGAGTTAGGCTTGAACAGCTCTGATAATGACCAAACATTCACACAAATAAAACGTGAACAGTTTAAAGTACCAAATGCGATGTTGTATTAGTTTGTACCTTAATGCTTCTAGGCACGAGGAGACTTTGTACATCAAGCACAGCATGAAGCAAAGACTGTTTCCCCCATGGAACAGTACACTCTGCCAATCTGGGACACAGACTGACAAAAACACATCGCAAATATATTTAACTCTGGTAGTGTTTTTGCAGTCTTTCTGGTTCATACTTAACACGTAAAGTCCTTGATGCTCAAGCAAGTAAATGTATTCTTTCAGTTTGCTTTTTCGTGAGTTATTCTCGGGTTGCTATTAAACTGTCTGTGGCTGCATTGTATGTCAGAGGAAAGCTGATGCAGGGCCCTGATTAAGGCAATTTAAATAGTGTGCATCGGTTTACTGCTGCTTCCCTGCGGGGACTCCAACTCATAATTCCTTTGCATCTAGCCTCAGCAGGGGAAGATTGACAGCATTAAAGAACATGTCAACACTGCTGCTGTGAATGTTGAAGAGGGAACTAAAAACATGGGGAAGGTTCGGCACAGCTCCTGCTGCTGAATCAATGGTGTTCTGCCACCAGCAATCTCCCGTATTAGCCCAATTGATCTGCGGTTTCTAATGCTGAGGGCAACAGCAATTAAGGAAATAAGGAAGAAATTACACGCAGGTCTAGAAGGAGGGAAATCAATCTTTTCTCAGATTCGATCACATCTATTCCTCAAGGAGTAGAGGGGTTGAAGTGTCATTTACGCCTATTTTGCTTCATAGTCCGCAGAAGGACTGCTCTTTGGAAAACAACGAGGGTTAACAGCAGAAATATGTTTTCACCTGTATATGATAAGTGGCCACATGCCTCCCGACAAGCAAATACTCAGTGAAACTCGGAGGCTGACTGAAAAATAAACTGCTTCTCACTGGTAGCAAAAATATTGTTATTCGGAGGGGCTGATTTAGAATACAGCGGCTTGGTAGGATAACTCTGGCGGTCAATGCACTTGTGGTAGCGATCTGCTTTTTACCCAGTCATGCTTTTGACTCATAAAGTAGCATAAAGGGTTAATGTGACTCCTGCAAAGCACATCGTGGAACATGCAGATGACAGATTTTTATTTGATGCAGATAGGTAAGTGGGTTAATTCCTCTGACACAGAGATCCTTTTATTACTTGCAGATCATAAATTTCAATCCGTCTAATCATCAACATCAACAAAACTTTATTCGGTTCTTTCAAATAAAACCATAAAAGTCATACAAACATCAATAAAACTCCACCTATATACAGAGTATTCCGACAAGGTGACCATAATAAAATGATTACAGTAAGATAATAAACAGGAAAGAAAGAAGAAGCACATACTGGAAAAGTTAATCACAGCTTGCTCTCAGCCTGATGGCAGCCCTTAAAAACATCCTTCTAATATAGCACAATGAGCTATGAACCAGCATCAAGGACCCGGATACAAACTGCAAGGCATGGATCTAGAACCTTATTGATCTCTCTCAATCTTTGTGTTATTATAAAGCTGCTAAAGGGTTTATTTGGGTAGTAATACATTCATATTAGTATAGACAACCCAGAGCACTAAGTTACGTTTTTAATCCTGACTTTGTGTTTCTCCCGGCCATGCACTCCTAACATATAATCCTTACCAGTAAGGTTGATGTGTGACCCTCATTGTCTTATGTAACATTCTGTACATTGATTTACTTACTTGTATGATTTACTGTCAATGTATAATGTGTGAGTGTGATGTAAAGCACTCAGACACACTACATTGGGATGAGGAGAGCCATAAAAGAACTAAATTAAAAAAGTTAGTAAGTGCTGTTTAAATTGGTATTCATGTAATACTCGTACAAACCAATACATTTGACATTCTAACAGTGCATGCATATTTCTTCTATACATGGATTGAACAAAGTCAAAAGCTTGCCTCCAAATAATATTTTCTCTTAAGTACTTATGAAGTGATAACAAGCTTTGTACCTTTTTTGCCCTCCATTGCATTGGTATCTAGGTGTAAGTATCCATCATCATAACTTTATTTTCGATCACAGAGATCGTATAAAGTGCGATTCAGGACATACATAGAAATTCAGCAAACATTAAAAACTGTTTAAAAATAGCAAAAATGCTTCCTGAGAGCAAAAGAGAGAAAATCGATTAACAAGAGGGTACAGCTTAAATTTGTAGGGGACTGTCCTATTAAAAACATATAATCCCATATATACATAGAATTAACAACTCTTTTGATTTCAAGTTAATAAATAATTAAGAAGAAATCAATACTAAAAAGAGGGAAAGGAACACATGGATCCATAAAAACAGTAAGCGAAATAAATTACACAGCAGTGCACTTCGAGAGTCTAATCCATAAGGCCATCAGAAATTTAGCTAAGCCAAAAAACATGACTCTCCTAGTATACAGGCCAAGTATTCTGAGCATTTCCATATAGTGCCTGGGACCAATGTGCCTACACAGAGGGATAATCCACTTGGACCTCAATTTGTTTATAATGAGGGCACAAAAATAATAGGTGGACCAAAGATTCAGGGCCTCCCTTACATGTAGGGCACATATCATCAAGGGGGCTTGTCTTCGCCGTCTGCTGCAGAATACCTTAATGGAAAGGGTCTCATACGTAAATTGGAGAAACAATTTCCGCGCCAATGGCACGACAATCTCATCAATGCTCTCTTCAAAATAGGGGTAGGCTTTGAAGTCTATGAACTGTCAATTAAAAGGTCCTTTATTCTTGGACACATTCTCAACCATAGCATATTCTCAGTAGATATCCTTTACACTGCCTTTTGCAATCGAAGACATCTTCTCCGGGTAAGTCCAATAAACATCCAACCCCAATTTCCTCAGTTTATCCCTAAGGGAACAAAAACAAGGGATTTTACTAACCCTTGGAGATGCCTATGGTCCCTAAGTCCCACTCGATAGAAGGCAAGGGCTTCAGTAGTCCATAATTGATATCAAAACATTAAGAGCTTGCACTCCATTTTATGGGCAATCTTTCTTTGGGCCAGATCGATGAAAATGGAGTCAGAGGGGAACTTGTCGGCAGATTAAGGAGAGATCTCACAAAGCAATGTTCGGTTGCAGAAAGACAGACAGTGTTCCTACTTCCCCACAATTCTGCTCCATAGATTGCTGCGCCTAGGACTTTGGTATTATAAATTTCTAGTGCTGAAGCCACTTTGCCCGACACAGTTCTTTTATGGATCTTAGTTATGTGAGAGGTTTGCTGAATTAATGAGAGATGTGCTTTCTCTATGTGCGGAGAAAAACCTAAATTCGGGGTTAAGCAAATCCTCAAATAATCAAAGGTGGAGACCACTTTAATGTGGCGTTCCCCGACAGACATACATCTCATAGGTATCTTCAAAGAGTCATTGGTGAAGACCATATACCTTGTTTTGAGTCATTTAGCTCCAAACCACTCTTGTTGCAAAAAGATTTAAAATCATTCAATAACTGCTGGAGCCCTTGGGGAGACTTTGATAGCAATAGCATATCATCGGCAAAGAGGAGAGTCAGAGCCCTTTTCCCTCCGACTTTTGGAGTGTCACACCCATCCCTGTCGAGGTACCCTAAAACCCCATTTATAAATAACAAAAACAGAGTGGGTGCTAAGACGTACCCCTGTCTGACTCCATGTCTAATCATAAAGGGATCGGTTAGCTGTCCCTCTTCACCCCACCTGAACTGGGCCTTATTTTCTGAGGGCAATCACATCAGGATATCCAATAGATTTAGTTGGATCCCTATCTCTCTCAGTGTATTCCAAAGTTTGCTCAGTGGCACCAGATCAAAAGCTGAACGCAGGTCCACAAATGTGACATACAGCTTCCCACCTTTTGCTAACACTTCTTTCCAATGAATGCAGATGAATCAGATTGCTTGGTGCAGGGTACTGATATTAGCACGAAACCCAGCTTGGAAGTAGGACAAGATATTCCCTTCTGAGATCCATTCCTAGAGGTGGGCCAAAATCTGCTTGCAGAATATTTTCTGCAAAGAATCTATCAAACTAATAGGTCTGTAGCTTTCTGAATTTGCCCTATCCCCCTTCTTGAAAATCGGTATGATCTCTGCCGACTTCCAAGAGGCGGGGATCTCCATGCCCAAAAGAATAGCATTGGCTAGCAAGTTAATATATGCACCCCACACTTCTGGATCTTCACAATATAGATTGTTCAGAATACTGTCCGGACCAGGAGCTCTAGCTGAAATACAGGAGCCATTCGCTGCATAGGTTTCTTTAAGGGATATTACAAGGACTTCAAACTTGCTAGATGGAGACTTATCCAAGGGGCCCCTGTCCTCCTCTTCCTCAGTGCTTCCAACAGCACACAAACCCCCAAAATGGGACACACACTCATACGGCTGGACAGTAAACTCTAGAGCTGTCCTTGGGTCATTCAGACATGGTGCCACTTTCTTCCAAAAAAAACTTATTGTCTTTGGCTACCAGGGCGCTATGTAGGGAGGACCATAGCGAGCATTCCCATTGCCTCCTAGCATGATCCAGTGCCTGTCTGTACTTGGCCCCACAGCCCACCAGATCCTAGCGAGACTTGGATTTTGCAGCCTGTTGGAGCTCACCCTTAGCCTTCCTGCATTCCTGATTATACCACTGTACTGCATTAGCCCGGTTTCCCTCCCCCATCTTAGCTTTCCCCCCTTTTTAACCTTGCCCAAGGTTTCCCGAATATGCATATAGAGTGTCTTGTGCAGAGTTTTCAGTTTCTCTGGTCTAGCTCCTTTGGGTAGTTTGAACAGCACAGTCTTCTCCTTAGATACTTTGCTCTTAACGATTTTGAGGGCCATAGGATTATTCTCCACCCAAGACCATATTATTGTTCTTAAATTAGTGGATTGGGGCAGCATTCCCAAATCTCTAGGGCCCCAAATGGCAGCTTCTGTCTCTCTGGGACTTGATAGCGTTAGACTCAGGGCATTGTGGTCGCTGTCAAATCTTTCAACCACTTTCATATCGTACGCAATAGGCCAGACTCTATGATCAACCAATCAGTAATTCTGCTTGAATGGCCAGGTCTGTTAAAGGTCATTCCACCGTTACGATCGGAATTCGTCCTACTATTAGTAGCCCTCCGATCTTGGTGGAGCATTAGGGCCAACACCTGGGCTCCTTTTTTTGATCATCTGACAGTAGGTAGATCTAACTGGGGAATTTTCGAAATTCTGTCCCACTCTACTGTCAGATCTAATGGGGTAGATACAAAGGGCTCGAATGTGCAATTAAAGTCCCCTGCTACCAGTAAGGAGTTGCTGCCCGTATATTCTGTGAGAGCATGGTCAAGAGTCTCTATAGTATTAGTTTTCTCTTTGCTAGGTCACACTCTATTATATACATAAAAAACCCTGATCTTCAACTGAGAGGGTACAGCAAGGTTGATTGCCAGAATATCCAGAGAATCAAGTGGAACAATTTTGATTTTACATTAAAGTGCAACTTTGACCCATATCACTAAACCACCCGATGGTCTCCCTTTCCCTTTCTTGGCTACATTTATACGATAAGGATTAAACCGACTCCTATACAGGGGGGTCATACTCCAGGTTTCTTGCAGCAAGAACACATCGTGGGAATTTACAAAGTTGGTCCATTGTTGCTCTAGGAGCATCCGGGCAATCCCAGCAACATTCCACACCAAAATATTTAACTGCTCTGGGGGTGCTGGGAAAGAATTAGATGTAACATGCTGATTTATTTGTGTACCACTACCACCCTCCTGAATGTCAACAATACTAGCGCTGGCCTCCCACCTCAAACCTCTACAGAAATTTCCCTGAACGCCTAGAGAGGCAAGCACCGCCATGTTCGGCACCTGAGCTACCTGATGTTCAACAAGGGAGAGAGCCTGGGGCCAGGATAATGGTTCCCTCAGAGCCATCCCTGCTATCGTAACGTGTTTCTCCAGATGGCACACACCCTCTTCCTGTAGTCAGCCCCGAGTATCAGCAGTCCCACATACCATAACTTCCTCCTCTTGTGGGCGGAACCACTGGGTGCTCCCATCCAAAGTTGCTCAATACTTGATAGAAATGGAAGTTTTGGCAAGCGGGATTGTGCAAAAATCTATGGGCATTAGGCCATTTACTGTGGCTCTATGAACGAAACAGACTTTCACCATATCATTCGTCATCCCTGGTATAGTTATTCTTTCCACCTGTTGAATGTCATCCCTTTTGATGGAGTAGCAATGGCGTATTTCCCTAAACCAATAGATGACCGAATTTTTGAGTGAGTCATGATCTTCCTGTTTACCAATGGGATGTTTGGGGACCAGCGTAGGAAAAATTGCAGCTTCCTTCCTGGACACAATTTCGGGTGTAAAAACCATTTTTAAACTCCTCCCTTGCATAAGGATAGGCAGATCTCAAGTCAGGGAAATAAACCTCATCTAACACTACCTCACCTCTAGCAAGCTCACTGCTCATGTCTTTACCCTGCAGAGCACCTCGATATACAGATGATCTATCGCGAGGCCAAGCAGTACCACTGGTATGATTGAGCAAAAATTGGCAGGGGGGTGGAGTTGGGACAGGGGGGTCCAGTAGCTTTTGTCAGCAACTGGCACACATTCGAGCGGTACCGGGAGAAGGGGGATATCCCACTGGACATTAACATTTGTGTGCCCCTCAGTTGCCACAGTTGCTGAATTCTCAGCCTGGTCTTCAATCACCCTCCCCTCCAGATCCTCTACCACCTTTCTCAGGGCTGCAACTTCCTCCCTAAAGCCCACAATTGTACCCCTTAAGCTGTGAAACAGGGACAGAGCTTTCTTGTTTGTACAGTACAGCACAGGCGTATCTCCCCCCTCTGCTCTGTTCTCTATTGCAGGGAGAACAGCATATCTATTCCGGCACTCAACCTGGTCTACTACCTGAGCATCTGGGGACTGCTCTAAGATACCAGGATGGGGCTCAGCCTTATTTCCTTTTCTGCCTCAGCCTGAGCCAGTGCATGTGGGAGTGCTCCGACGGGTTTTGCTAAACATTGATGGAATCCGTTCAGTGGTTTTCTTGGCAGGAGGAGGTGGGTGAAGCCTCAAGTGGCTCTGAGCATGGAACATCGTGAATGATAGCTGTAGGGAAAGAAGGGTTACTAGCAATGTCTTGACATTCTGATAATAAAATATCAATCCTGTCAATGGCATCAGCGCAAATTTAATTGCTCCAGAGGGCAATTTCTTGGTGAGAGAATTACCCTGGACCTTGTCCTAGGCTTTCCTTTTACCCATTGCAAAATAACAACACCAACAACAGAAACAAAAATAAAAAGAAAAGGAAAAACATAGAAGAGGTCTTCAGGGGCACCCACAGTACTTTGAGAGTTAAACATCAATGAGTCCTCAGGGGCTCCTAGGGAAAGACCAATGCAAAAGGGAACTTCACTTTCGACTTCACAAATGTGAGCAACTTAGAAAATACTCAGATCTTATGTAGGGTAAGAGTCAATACCAAATAAAAAAGCTGCATTCGCAAGCCATAATTAAACAAGGTAGGGAGAAAGTGGCTGAGACGTAAAAGGAGTACCTTTGGATCAGATTTTGTAGAGGATGGCTCTGTCAAGACTGGAACACTTAGATTTGTTCTGGAGCCAAGGGGGAGATGCCTCCGCCCCGCCTCCTCCTGTCACCGACGGGCACGCTCTTGACCTGGGCTTCGCCCGGGCGCGTCCCACTCAGCGGGACCAGCGTGCGTTAAGGTAGGGCAGCTTAAGATGATTAGGTCAGATGGTACAGGGAGGGATGCTGGGAAACGGAGTCCCACAGTGGCCATGGAGCGGCGGCTCTCCCCCCTGCACTGTAATGCTGGAGATGAACTGCGTAAATGAGAACAGAATTACTGGACAAGTGCAAGTCCTAGTAACAATGTAGATCTTCTCCTTTCGGCCCCCAGGAACACTAACCCAGATCTCTTGACTGGGGGTGAATGTTTGATTCATTCGGCATTCCATCCATCATTTGTTGCCGCAGCACTTTTTGCCCTAAGTTGGATGGGTATGCCCAGATGTTGGTCCCTTGCTCGCTGTGCCACTGGATTCAAGCTAGCCTGGCTGATGAGGGGTGTTACCCCGAAACCGGTCCCAGTGAGGTTGTTTCCGCTCCAGGGAGGACCCGGCTTGGCAGTTTGGGCTGGACTGTTCCCATTAGGAGCAGGGTCAAGACTGATTTGCATTTGGCTGGGTCCAAATTGGGGTGGCGTAGTGAGCAAAATAACGATGGATCTAACCCAGATATCTTGACAGGGGGTGAATGTTTGATTCAGTCAACATTCCGTCCATCATTTGTTGCCCCAGCACAAATTAAAACAGGAGCACTCAACAAGCACGAGTACCGGCAACAATGTAGATCCTCTCCTTTCGGCCCCACAAACGCATATGTATCCAGATAGATTCAAGCCAGGATTAAACCCGAACAAAAAGAGGGCTGATGCCCCTTAAATCCAGCCTTTGTTTTGGGCCCATCTGGAATTTAAAATAAGAAAGCCCCCTCACCACCTACACATTGCTGCTCCAAATAAAAAGCAGACAGAAGTGCAGGTGCTGCTGAGTTGTTCCTGATGTTGGCAAATTACACTGGGACATATTCAGCATATCTCATCCCCGATCTGGCTCAATAATAGCTGCCGGATCCGGGATCTGGCTGGATCCACCTTCTTTCCAGCACTGGCTTCACCATTGACAATCCAGTGGTTTACCCACCTCTGAATGAGAACTGAGTTTGGTGAGGCTGGAGAACTTCTAACATATCCTTATAGCATGGTGTCGAGGGCTATACAATTTTCTAAAGGCCCTGAACTCAAGTTATATGTCTGAGCTTCAGGCAAGGGCATATAACGAGGGAGAGGATCTTTAACAACCGGTATAGCACGAGGCAGAGAGGCTATAAGGTTATGAGAACATTCCACCCACAGAAGGTAGAATTATCTAAATTAAAATGGGCGAAACAGAGACAAATTTTGTAATGGTGGAACAGAAGGCTTATATAAGCTATTATAAGTCCTGAGCCACTTCATTGTCTTAAATGGAGCTCTGAACGTTCCAATGTTCTAATTTACAGTGGTTCTTCTATCAAGCCAAACTTTAATTTACCTCCTAAGTCCATTCAATCAGTAAAGAAAGCAAGTTTGGGGATGACTTGGGCCATAGAAAATTAGTATAATGGTATATGATGACTTTTAGAGAAGGACTTACAAATAGAGATGTGTATTGCTAGCATTTGAATCTCTGCTTGAGAAAAAAAGCCTAACTTGAAGGAGGCCCCAAGTGTGCAAGAGTTCAAGAAAGGGAAACAGCCATTACTCCGAAGTTTTTACTTCGGAGTACATTCACCACGCATTTTATACATCGATTACATGGTTTCCTCGCTAGTCTTTACATTGCAAGACTTTACCACGCATTTTGAACACTAGGTGGCAGTGTTCAACTATAAAACAGGACGGAATGCAGAAGGTATAATAAACAGAATATTTACAATAAATGTAGGCAAAAACTGGTATGCATCAAGGTAGACTTTTTAGGGCTATGGGGTGGGTAAGGGTATATAGGTGGCAAGGGAGTTGTTATGGCTTAGGGGTGGGTAAGGGTATTTGGGTGGCAAGGGAGTTTTTAGGGATGGATAAGGGTATATGGGTGGCAAGGGAGTTTTTAGGGCTTAGGGATGGATAAGGGTATATGGGTGGCAAGGGAGTGTTTGTGGTTTAGGGGTGGGTAAGGTTATTTAGGTGGCAAGGGAGTTTTTAGGGCTTAGGGGTGGGTAAGGGTATTTGGGTGGCAAGGGAGTTTTTAGTTATGGGTAAGGGTATAAGGGTAGCAAGGGAGTTTTTATGGCTTAGGGGTGGGTAAGTGTATTTGGGTGGCAAGGGAGATTTTAGGGCTTAGGGACGGATAAGGGTATATGGGTGGCAAGGGAGTTTTTGTGGTTTAGGGGTGGGTAAGGATATTTGGGTGGCAAAGGACGGTTTAGGGCTTCGGGGTGTGTAAGGGTATTTGGGTGGCAAGGGGGAGATTAATGTGTGACACGCTAACTTCAAGAGCACTGTTCCAGGGAATTAAGCTCTATCTCTCTTCTGTGCTTCAACGGCCTACTGCCCCCTTCACTTAGAAATCATTAGGGACATGTGGGGAAAAGTAATACAGATAACATCAAAATTAAAAAAAATAGTGCACATCTCGGGGAGAGAGTAGCACTTCAGATGTGTTGAGCAAATTAAGTTATTAACCTGCTGTTGACATTAACACAAAACAAAGTGTCCCTTCTTCAGACGAAAAGAATGTTCACAAAAAAGATATTCTCAGACATTTAATAAATTTTAATTATTGCTGATATTTTTGCAACTCTGTTTTGAAAATTAGCAGTCCAGTAGGTGGCAGTGTTACTCTGTCAGTGAAACTCCGGTACTGGTTAGCACGTCCGATCATAAAATATTATTCAATAACTGTAGTAATGAAATGCGTGGTGACAGTGTGCGTGCTAGTCGTTTGCATGGCAAGTGTTTTTTAAATGTATGTTAATGTAAAAGCGTGCTATTGGTATGCGTGGTAAAAACGTTGATGTAAAGACGTGCGTGGTAAAACCACGCGATGTAATAACATACATCCCCTACATTTTAAATCAGGATTCAGTGGTGATAGATAAGTAAAACTTTTTTAAGTGTCCCATGTATTTTAAATACATCACATTTCCCAATGTCACTCCTAAACCGAGCCTCAGAGGCCTCAGTGGAACTTTAAAATGGTTAAAATGGTGTACGATATTTTTCTGAATCCCATCAGCTGTGGAAGAAGTACAGAAATAGAGAGGCGTGAAGAAAATGTATGGAGGATTGTGTAAAGGCATTTTGGGTGCTGGTGTTCGTTCCGTTTCAATTCTTTTCCATGGTGCCTATTAATCTCTCTTCTATTCCATTGTTTGTGGCCACAACAGAGTGATCCTTCTGTGTTCTAAGGCCACTTGGCTTTCATGGAATCTCCACTGGTGAAAGGTGGCTCTTTTCTGATTTCACAGTCTACAGGACATTCCATGCTACAAAAATGTCATTAAATATCATGATTACTTTTGCATCCCCTGGTGAATGATATAATCTCCACCAACGGAAAAAGAGAATATTAAACCATAAATACTAACAGGTACATTCCAGACATCCTTGGGCCAAAGAAGTAATTCGTCACAAGATACCATCCCTCTCTGTAAACTCAGACATTTCATGTGCCATTGGTCTGCATGACTGAGAGATGCATTTGCACAGAAGACACTCTTGAAGGGCAGCCTCCACTATTGTGTCCAACCTGGGGATCCACTTCATTTCTTCAGTTCTCTTTTGGTTGCCACTACTCTTTGATGCCCTTCGTGTGTGCAATGTCAATGGGCTGTCTCCTAAGCTCTTGGGAATGACAATCCTTGACCGTCAAAGAATAAGCCCTTCCGCTGTTACTGCCAACTCATTATGGATGTTGTCAAATGCCTTAATTTCTTCTGCACCGGCTCCCGTTTTTCTGGCGTGCTTCGATTTTTGTGACATAATCAAATGCTTTACTACTCCCACGTTGTCATCTTCTTTGTCTGCAGTTAGCACCCACTGCACAGATAACTCTGGTGGTATGCATTTACTAGGAGGTGAAGTTATTCCTCAGCTACTAAAGGGTTTGACATTGCTTTCTTCAGAAGGTGTCTGGATACGTAATCTACTAGGTTGTGTTCTTTCCCAGGCTTGTGAATGATGATGAAGCCTTACTCATGCAGTTTGATTCCCTTTTTCTTAATTCATGTGGGCCTTTTGGCTTTCAGGTTGCCAAAAACTATTAGCAGTGCTTGGTGACTACAGTGAATTTCCTGCTATACAAGAAGTTGTGGAAATGTTCACATACCCACACCACTACATAACTTTCTTATTCAGTTTGCAAGTATGCTCTTTCCACATCCAAGAGGCTAGAACTGTCATATGCTACCACTCTACAAAGTAATTTCTTTCTTGTCTCCTGTTGTGCTAGGATAGCTCCCAAGCTTGCTGGGCTTGCCTCCACCGTTGCCTCTGTGTGTTGCTTTGAGTTGAAATATGCCATAACTGTGGCTTCCTCTACTGCTTCTTAGATGCTCTAAAAGTATTTGTCGCAATCTAAAGACCATCTGAATGCTTTGTGCTGTTTCATCAGCTCCTGGAGCTGTGCAGTCACAGTGGCATAGTCATTGATGCACCTTGCAGAGCAGCCTGCCATCTCCAAAAACGACCTTAGGGCCCTCACCTATTGCGGAATGAGTGTGTTTGTGAGCACCTTTACTTTGTCTGCATCTGGTGTCATTCCTTTTGCTGAAAAATATTTGCCCAAAGAACCTTAGTTTCATCCAGTGAAGCTCACATGTTACAGCATTTAGTGTGAGGTTTGCGTAGAGAGTATCTGACATACTATAAAGTTGTGTCATGTTTTTAATCTGAAGCTCCAAATACTAGAATGTAATCACTATAATGTAGTGCAGTGACTGCTGGTTGTATGGTTCTGTGGATTAGCCCCTGAAACAGTTCTACTACCTATGACACTCCAGAGCAGAGCTTCTTGTACCTGAACAACTCTAGATGAGTAGAGAATGTTGTGATATATCTGAAGTTCCAACTGATGACAGCTTTTGTTCAGGTCAAGTTTCAAGAGAACTTTTACTTCATTAACATGTCCGATATGTGAGGCCCCAGATGTCTTTCCTTCTCAATGACTTTGTTGGGCTGCCTCATGTCAACACATATTCTTACCTCCCCTTTTGTGTCTTTTTTTGGTACTGATACCGCTACTGAAGAAACCCCCCAGCGGATCTACTCAAGTTAGCAAACCATAGGCTTATTTTGCTTTCACCACATCCTGCAAAGATTATTGAAAAGCTTATCAATGCCCACTTGCCCTATTCCTTGCAATCTGGTTTAAGAAGGGCCCACAGCACAGGGACTGCCTTGCTAGCTGCTATTGATGATATCAGATGCAGTCTGGATAAGGACAGGCCAGCTTCCCTTGTCCTTCTGCAGCATTTGACACGGTATACTATGCGATACTAATCAAACATCGTCATGGCAATGGCATGTATTTGGAGGGCTGGCAATAGTACTAGCTTTTCTATCCAAAAGATTCCAATCTATCTGGCTCCCACCATAGACTTCCAATCAACTTAGAGAACATCCAGGATCACCCTTTAGCCAGACTCTTCAAACTTTACTTGGCCAGCCCTAGCCACCATCAACAGAGCCTTTGGAATTGAAATAGTGTCATATGCAGATGACACAATTGATTTTCTTCTTTTCCGTAAATGTTGATGAGACTCGAGTTAGTTTCCTGGAATCCATGTGTTCTACTGCTGAATGGAAGAAGGAAAACTGCTTAAAAGTTAAATAAGGAAAAGGCAGAGGTCACCTTGTTTGGTAATGCAAACACCTTGCAGGCTACTGCTTGGAGGCCTAAAGAATTAGGTTCGCTTCCTTCCCCTTCAGCATCAGCCCAAAATCTGGGCATCATTGTGGATAATAATTTATCCATGAAATAGCAGGTGACTGCAGTTTCTACATGCTGTCATGACATTCTTTGTATGCTACTCAAGATCTTTAAAGAGCTTCATCTCAAGACATGCAGAACCATTATCCAGGTGTTGATAACAAGCTGTCTCAACTATGGCAATGCATTGTATGTAGGCTTCTCCGAATACCTACTGAAGAGACTCCAGACCATCCAAAATGCTGTTCCTTGGATGGTTCTTAATCTTCCAGCCTTTATCCCTCGATACCCTTAGTGAAATCCCTTCATTGGTTGCCTGTGCTCAAATGGGCCATCTTCAAGTTCCTGTGCCACAGGCATCAAGCTATCTGCAAACAAAATCTCTCTAACAAGACCATCTAGGGCTCTCAGATCTTCTTCGCAAGCACTGGCCTCCAGCCCTCATATTCCCCTTGAAAGATCTGGGAGTCGCTCTTTTTCTTTCCTCGCAGAGCATCACTGAAACAATCTCCCTTTACATCTCTGTCTGACTACCAACATCCCCTTGTTAAAAACAATTGCTAAAAAACGGATTAATCTAGTCATAATTTACACCTGCTAATGCAGCCCTGCTTGACTTAGCTGGTGTTTAGTTTCTCAATTAAGGTAGTGCTTTTTCATTTTTTACTTCGGCAGTGCCAGGATACCCTTTTGAGGGTGAGCTGACACTATATAAATCCAAATAGCATAAAATAACAATGGGAGAAACCCACGGTGTTGGCCCTCTAGGCACCTCAATGATGTCCAGTTTGAGTAAGTTTATTCTCTTCTGCGTCCTGTAGATGGGATGCCTCTTTCCAATGACCTTGAGAGACAGGCTTGATGTCCTCATTTAGGTGCAAGTGTACTCGCACACCTTTAATTTTTTTCTAATCCACTGAATAGTCTTGGGAAATGTTGTGGTACTGATGGTCGTTGTTGTACTGCATGGTTGATGGCTATCAGGCCCACATTCACTGCTGTAGAAAAACTCAACAAACATGCAGCAGGGATCTTCCTTCATAGTACATGCATGGCAGCTCGCAGAGATGATGACTTGTAAGTCAGAGTGATTTCAAATGATTCTTTGCACCTAAGAGGTTTGGATGCTGCACACATGTAGACAGGTGTGGTAATGTTGGCTGTGGTTGTTTTTACTGAGATTCTCCTATGCACTTGAAGTTAGTGGATGTTCCTCTGTCAAAAATTAAACATACTGGATGTTTGTCCATGTTCATGTTGCTAATCTTAGAGTCATCACTATTTTGAGGTCAAGTTGTTGTAAAAACGCTTCAAACAGACCTATTTGATGGATAATACAGTTGTATTTATTCTTCAAGATAAATCCAAATAGGCTCACAAGCAAGCAACACAGACACTTAAAGGAATCCCCAACAGCTTCTATCGCCTACATTCCCTTGATGTGCTATATATAGGTCTCCATAACATTCTACATTCTTAATAACTCATATACATGTATAAAAGGACAACTATACTTGTATATACAAAACCTCCTTTTTTATAATAAAACAAACAAAAAAAATTAAGTAAAATACATATATATAAAATGCCTTGAAATTGGAGGTCATTGGGTTAGTAGAACATTGCCCAAAAGTAATTCAACCTTGCTTTTTGGGAAATGTAGTCCTCTCTAACAATAAAAAGGCTTTAAAATGGGAGAATGTACAGGCACACCCTGATATTCTGAAACATGTATACATAAATGTGGGTAATCTCATGGAAAAAAAGAACAAACTATTGAATGAAGGTGCAGCCTCTAGCCAAAATTATAAACGTTCATGAGGACTTGTTCACAACCTTGAGGGATGTGTTCTCTAGCGAACCTAGGAAAACACCAAAACACCGTCCTCAGTAGCATCAATGTTTTAATGTTAAGTGTAGGACAGGAAAAGCTTCATTCTTGGGTCATATAATAGCAGGAGATCAGAGTGGCATCCCTGAGGCCCGTAAAATCTATAAGGCAGTACTTAAACAAGCCAAAGCCACCTGGGAGGTGGCGGTCTGGGCAGATTTATTACATGCAGCAAAACTGGGGGACTCCAAAGCATTTTGGGCAATTGTGGCATATGGTAGCAGCTCCACAGTCAGCTCAGTAGCCTTTCATGTCAACCCACAAAAGTGGTTTGACCATTTTGCTGAGTTATACTCTGCAGTTGGCAATGCTGTTGATATTGATGGGCACCGTGGCTCCAGCTTCACTATTGCCCTTGGGTAAGCAGAGTTCCTTGAGATATCCAATGCCGATTCCCTTGGGGCATTGAAATCAATTTTAGCCAACAAAGTCCCAGGCCCAGATTGTATTCCCTCCAATCTCTACGCGTCAGAGCCCTACATTTGGGCTATTTATTTAAATCTCTTAACGAGGGCAATCCTAAGAGGGAGACCAATACCTGGGTCTTGGTGTAGTGCCAAGATCGTCCTGATTTATAACAAAAGGTCGGCTGGATGAACCTGAAAACTATACACCTATTAGCCTAACTTACAGGCTCCAAAAGATCTTCTGCCGGCAGGTGCTGGGTGAATTAATCAACTGGCACTAACAAATAATATATTTACAGACTTGCAAGCGGGCTGACCCCCAAAATAATTGCCCTCTACCACATTTTTAGGTTTAATATGATCTATTGGATAACTGTTTTAATAGGAAAAGGCCACCTTTATAGTATTTTTTTTTTTTACCTTAAATCTGCCTTTGGCATGGTCCCAAGATGTTTGTGGGAAGTCCTGGGAAGTATGGAAATACCACTAAATATTCTAGATATTCTCATAAAAATCCACGAGAACAACCAAGAATGAGTGAGATATGGGAGGAATGAGGAAGATTCATTCAAGACTGAGAGAGGAGCGCGACAAGGCTGCGTTTTAGCCCCAAACCTCTTCTCCCTATTTATTAATGATCTGGCAGAGACCCTAAATTTTCAAAACAATTATGCCCCCAGAATTGGTGCCATGAAAATACCTACTTTATTATCTGCGGACAACACCCTCCTTATCTCAAAGACCTCAAGTGGCCTGCAAGCAATCTTAAATCGTTTTATGCTGTTCTGTGCTGACCACGGCTTAGAGCTGAATATAAGTAAGACCAGATACATGGTGTTTAATCTCAATAAATCAATTCAAACAAGAATACTGGCACACAAGACACCTCTAGAGCAAGTATTTGATTTTGTCTATTTGGGGGTGACCCTATCTCATAACCTCAGCTGGAAGGCTGAGATAAGTAAGAGCGCACTGAAACTACAACAGGAGACTGGGGCAATCATAAAGATAGCAAAATTAAGGTATACAAGAGTGTCTGTGGGTGTGAATAGATTCCTTATGCACTTAATGAATCTCCCGCAGAGCACTCCAACTCATCCTCTAATGGAAGACATGGGTCTGTATCTGATTTCATTCACCATCCAGTTGACACCGCTATTATCCTGGCATAGGTTATGGTCAACTCAAAAACTTGAACGCTATAGATCCACTCTTATGGAAATCTTAAAAATCACTGGCCACTTAAGTATTCCATGGTTACTTTATCTAAAGATAATGTTCAAGACACCTTCCCTGGATGTTATCCAAGGCTCTCTCCCTAGACAGCTATACCTAAAGTTTATATATGGGACCTTGTCAACACTCAAGTTCACAACAGAATCGGTAAAAACTAGAAGGCCTAGCATAATTTGCCCAGTATGTAATAGTGCTCCTTAAATCACATCCCATTTTATTTTATTTTGCCCGGCATATAGGTTCAGAGGAAGAAAAGAACACACATTACCTACACCAAGATTTGGAAGCAAGAAACATTTGCAGAACAAGGTTGCAGAAATTAATGATGAGGAACTACAGGTAAAAACAACATTGTGAGAAATCAAATAAAAACTCAAATTTATCAATCAATCAATCAATCAATCTAGTCTTTATTTCGATTATTAATTCACAAAAGACAGAATATTACAGTATTAAAAATATATAAAAAAGATAATTTATCTCTTATCATTTTTCCCTATTAGCATTAAACAATAAAATCAACAGTAATCATAGTTCATCATAAAATAGTCAATAAATATGTATCCATTATTAAAACTCTTGATTGTACATAGTCAATACTAAAATTAATTATTAAAATACAGCATGGCGTTCAACAATTATCATATCACATAAGCTGAAACCAGGATACCACCATTTGTACATAGACCTTGTTTTAGCAGAGAAGCGAAACAAAACAAAAAAAACTTTTTAGACTAATATATGGTCCCTCATTGCAGTGATGGTTACTCTACCCCCATTTTCTTAGCTCGAAGGGCCCAAACCCAGCTCAAAAATGTTGCCATGCCAATTACAATAAGGTCCATGGTATCTGACCTAAGAATCCTTAGAGCTTCCTTTGCGGTCCTTACACCCAAGACCTTACAAACAGGTTTGAGCCATTTTGTCCTTGGAAGATAGTAAGCTGGGCAGACAAATAAAATATGGGCTATGGTCTCAACATGGTCATGGCAAAAGATACATTTATCACATGCTGATGTGAGCCATCTGCTTGTAAACGCTCTTACTGGTAGGGAACCTACTCTAAACTGGTGATAAAGCTTCCGATCGAGTGGCCTAGAAATGAGGTCCCAGTAGCCTTCCAATTTAACCTCATCTTTTACTTCTAGGAATTCCCTAGACAGTGTCGACCTTGTAATAGATGAGAACTTCTTACTTTTAACCATATCCCAGGAAGCTGCCTTGTAGGTCTTCTTAAGGGGAATTTATCATGATTCAGTTCATAAGGCAAAGTTAAAAAAATGTAAAGAAGGTGACTGGGTAATAGTAATGAAACCTATAAAAGTACAAAAAGGCGAATCAGCGTATTTATCACCTGTTCAAGTGTTGAAAGTAACAAATGGTGCTTTTTTATTAAAGGATAAAGGGTGGTGGAACAAACGTGCAGTGGTATTACTGAAACCAGGTCAAGAAGTCTTGTGGAAAGATAAAGAAAGTATTGGAGAAAGTAATTATTTTGGTTTGAATGAAAATACAACCTTACAAGGAATAGAGGATAGAGTAAATATTGAACATGAAAAATGTTGTGACAGGAACAATACCAGGGATGTGAATCAGCAAAACATCTTCACAGGTTTCATTCATCTCCTCTAATGGTAATCTAAATAAACAATCTGCACATTTATTCATACCTCCTGCAATGTACCTTACTCTAAAATTATATTCCTGTAACTTTGAGATCAACTCCACTAGTCTAGATGATGCCTGGGCAGTGCCTCTACCACACCCATCTATCATGTATAGCAAAGGTTTATGATCGGTTACTAACTCAAACTCTGTGCGTCATAAATTTGTTTTCAGTTTCTCAACAGCCACACACATGCTAACATTTAACTCTTAATGGTGCTATAAAATGACTTTGTGTTTTTGACTGTTCTGGATATTAATGCCACCGTTTGTTCTTTACTAGCAATTATGTGACTAAATACAGCTCCAATCCCTGCTGCACCAGCATCTACTGTAATAATATTCCTGCCTTTAGTATTGTATGGTTTAAGAGCTGGAGTATTTAATATAGCACTTTTGACTTCTTTGAATGCAGTATCCTGTTCTTCTCCCTATTCAAATGTCATTCTTTTTCGTAGTAGTTTTCTTAACGGTTCAACCATTATGGCATATCCTGCGATAAACCTAGAATAGTATTCACTTAACCCTAGGAATGATTTTAACATATTTCTGTCTTTTGGGTTAGGTGAATCTCTAATGGCTTTAACTAAGTCCTCTTTAGGTGTTACGCCTTCTGCAGACAAAGTATGACCTAAACATTCAACTCTAGTTTGTAAAAACGTACACTTAGTTTTGCTAACAGTCATCCATCTTTTAATAAGCGTCTTTAGCAATTTGTTTAATACATTATTGTGAGCATTGATGGGTTCAGCACAAATTAAAATATCGTCTTGAAATGTTTTGACACTACTAAACCAATCAAATAATTATCCAATAACTTTTGAAATACACTTGCGGCTGAAGCAAGGCCAAATGGTAACCGCACATATCTGTATGCACCGAATGGAGTACCAAACATGGTGTAGTTTTTGGAATCATCTGACAATTTGACTTGATGGTATGCATACTTAAGGTCAATCGAAGAAAAATACTTTGATCCACTAATTGTGGACATTTCCTGGATTTTCGGTAGAGGATGACAATCTACGATTAGATTTCTGTTCAATGACCTCAAATCTGCACACAACCTGATATCTCCTGTTTTTTTCTTTGTGATCACAACCGCTGAAACTCACTCAGATGAATCAGTAGGTTCTATTATTCCTTCCTTACAAATAAAGGTACCGGACATACTTTATGAATTGCATTTTCTTTCATTTTTATGGAGTGTTCAAACCCTTTAAAACATCCTATAATAGGTGCAAATACTTCTTTGTTATTTTTTTAAACATCCTCTATGGTCAAGTTGTCATACTCATTCTTGATGCTTAAAATTGGAATATCACCTAGAATAAAGAGGTCTGGTGATCCACGCTTGAGAATAAAGCCAGGTTTTACCAAGTCTTGCCAACCAACAATGTTTTACCCTCTTTTGGCTACATTAATCTTACGATCTATGAATTCAAGACTATCTTTGAAATAGCCTAGCATACTAATATCAAACTCACCAAATGCCTTTGGGTTGACATCAGTTCTAGTTAATGTTACTTCTTTCAATAACTGATAAAACATATGATCTGCTAATATGGTGATAGGTGAACTGGAGCCTGCAGCTAATATGGTAATAGGTGAACCGGAGTCTGCCATAAAATTCAGCTCAACATCTCCAATGTGAACTACCCCAAGAGGTCCCTTAAATTTCCCAATGAAGAATCAACAGCGAGTACAATATTTGAACACATTTCTTAATCGTAATCCTCAACTGTACTTATTTTAACTTTAATGTACATATTATTTGTTTCACTCTTCCTGCAAACAGTACCAAAATGACCAATATTGCAACATTTTATACATTGTTTACCTATGGCTGGACTTTCTTGATTTTTTTTTTGTTGTAAACCTTGTTATTAGTTTTCCATGTACATATTGGATATACATTTTAAAACTTCAATGACAGTCATTTAATATTCGGTGAGTGTTATTGGCATTATGACATATTAACATCAAGGCTATTTTTGCTTGTTCAGGTGTGCATAGTTTGACTAAACATGTATGGATGCTTAGTGAGGGTGGGTCTCATTCTGGTTTGTTAAGTTCCTGGGCCAGTGTGGTGCGTCCTACTGCTCTTGTAGTTAGTTGGAATGTGTCCATCTGTTTGAACCAACTGGGGTGAATAACTTAGGAATAAAAAGGAGGGGGGCTGGGGATATGGGCATTGGCTATTGCTGGTCTATTGGCACTAGATGTTACTCTCACACCGGGGCACGCATGGGGTTCCAGTGGAAATGGGGGGGAGTGGGACCTGTCCGGGGGGTTCCTGCACTGCTTGGGGCGTCACGGGATCGAGCTCCGTCTGAGTGGCAGTTGGGGTATTCGCAGGGGTGTTATGCATTTGTTTGAAGCTGTGTAGGTGCATTGACCACTCCATAGATATGTGGCGTCGCCGCGCTCCCCACGCCTCCTCGAGCCTGATTGCTTCTTCTTCGGCAGCTCCCCATTTTTTAACCGCCCTTCTCTATGCTGCTATCGGGGGACCGCTTGGAGAACGCCAGTGTAGTGTGATGTTACGCTTAGCTAGGAGTAGGGCCAGTATCGCAAAGCGAGTCTCCACCTTTTTCTGCTTTTTCCGTTTAAAAATACCTAGGGCGCTGGCCTCCCAGGTGGCGAGGTCTGCCAGACCTGTGACTATCAATATCGCGGCATGCACTCCTGTCCAGTAGGCTGTAGGGTGGGTATTACCATAGCATATGAACAAAGGGAGCAGCAGGTGTGTGTCAGCGTGGGCATTCAAAGTGCTTTGCCGGGAAGAAGTGCTTGAGCCGTTCCGGCGTGAGGTACGCTCGATGTAGTATGTTGAATTGGATGTTTTTAAAGCGTTGATTACGCGACACTTTTTTATGATGCTCCAATGCAGTGAGCCACTCCTTATCATGTAGCGCCTGGCCAAATTCCTCTTCCCATTTTTGCCGCAATCGCGTTAGTGCCACACATGTGAGGTCTATGATTGATTTATATATCCAAGTGATGAGGTGTCTCCCTGTTCCCATATTTAATATCGCGTGCAGTGTAGGCTGGATTTTGGGTTCTCCCTCCGTCAGATCCCACGTCCTCCTACAGTCCTCTATGAGCTGTCTGTGAAGTAGGAATTGTCCTGCCGGGAGCCCGCTCTCTTCTGCTAGGCCTTCGAAAGAGAATAACTGGCCCTCTGTGAACAGAGACTCCACCTCCGTGAGTGTATATTCTGTCCAGGTTTGTAAATCTCTAGATGTGTATTGGCCATGTCCCCTAGGGAGACCTGCCAGTAGTAATAATGAGGAGTATATGGGCGTCGCTCGGGAGAGACGGTGAATCCTTAACATACAGGATCTAGCTACCTTCACCAAAATGGAGTGGGAGGGATTAGGTTTGGTCCCCGGGAGGAGCATCCGAGTGATCTCTGGAGTTGACAGTGTCCCCGCTGGCGTTTCCGTTTCCTCTAGGTGGCGCCCAGCTGTCCAGCGTGAGAGCCACTGCAGTTGTGCTGCAAGGAAGTAGGCCTCAAAGGAAGGGGCACCTGTAGGAAGGTGGAATCTGACTATATGGTTGCCCCCACTTTTTTCCTGGTGTTTTGCTGGTTTATGACTTAGTTGGACTGGGACCCTGCTATTCAGGGCCCCAGTCTATCTGCTTCCTCTATAAAATGGTTTCCATGTGCCTTAGGCACATCTCTGATTGGAATCTGGAGTGCCCTTATAAGTCCCTAGTATATGGTATACTATGTACCCAGGGCATAGGTACCCCAGAGGCCTGCCAGGGGCTGAAGCATGTATTATGCCACCCCTGGAAGGCCAGCCAAAATGACACCACAGGTCTGCTACTGCAGCCTGGGGAAGGTGGTGCATGCACCCCTTACTGTGATATAGGCGACCTATATCACTGCCATTGCACACACATATAAACCTATAAGTCACTCCTATGGCAGGCCTTTACAATCCTGAAGGCAGAGTGCTTGGTTTTTATGTGAGAGGGTGCCCCTGCATGAGCAGGGCCCCTCTGCAGCGTTCGGAGTCAATCCTCTGATGCTGTTTGTGGTGAAGCCTGACCATATACTCTTAAGTGCATTATATCCTCGCGGTACAATGCTAACTTTGGACTGGCTGCACCAAAACATGTCATGTTTGGTGTCAAACATCTTGGAATACTACCCCCCCGCCAATATTGGCGGCGGGGGTAGCATTCCACCCTTCTAGAGGGAGAGACATGTACACACCGGGCTACCCGGTAACTTCTTTCCAGAGCCCTGGCATCACAAAATGGATGCCGCTGCCACAGACACGGGTCTGGCCTCCTGCTGCTGACTGAAACTCTGGCAGGGGAGGCCTGGACAATAGGTTTCCTGTCGAAGGGAGGTGTAACCACCTCCCCAGACAGGATAGTGTGTATTGGGGCTGGGCGGGAGCACCCTCTGGTGCTTTGAAGTCCTGCACTGGGGGCACATTTGGTGTCCCTGTGCATATGCCAGTTCAAACCGGTTGCAGGGGCTACCTGCCCCTGCTCTGGTGTGAAACTGAACAAAGGGAATGGGTGTAACCACCCCTCTTCCCTGACCCTCCCATAGGTGGGTCCCCAGAGTATGTCCAACCCCCTAACTTAGTATAAGTATGGGACCCCAGTCCTTAGGATTTTAGATTACCCTGGACGAAACTCCGACACTGAATCCTGGACCTTCGACGCTCTACTTGAAGATTAGAGGACTGAAGAATCTCCCTTGGGGTCAAGGAGTGACTCCCCTGCTTGGCAGGCACCTAAGAAGCAATCATCCGGTCTGCATCACTGAAGCTCCCGCCGGACGCCGAAGTCTTTGCATCACCAGAGGTGGATTTCCAGACTTCCCCGAGGCTTCCCTGAGTCCCCAGCAAAGCTGAGGCCCGTAGCTGTCGTGGGTAACGTGTAACTGTGACCCCTGGACACCAAGAACTTTTGCAAGTGCATCCACTTCCTGGTCTTCCACGAAGTTGTGCTTTGGGCTCCGAGTAGCCCCCGCCTCCAGCACCGACTGCACCGAAGATCACTGGCCTCCACTCCACAAGTGTCCTGTGAGCCAGCTCCAAGTGCGTCCACTCGAGGCTCCTTCGCGGTCACTAGTCCGTTGGCTAGTGGGCCCTCCCGAAGGCAACTCTTCTTCTGCTTGGGCTTTCCTGGTTGCTCCAGACGTGCCCTGACTTACCCTTGCTGGGTGAGTCCCCCAGACCTTGCTGGTCTGCATCAACATCCTTTCTTTGTTTCTACAAGACTTGCCGTTGCCAAGGCTTGTTGGGTCCAATCCGGTCGCCGACACCCCTGCAATCGACAAACGTCGTGGGACAGCTCGAATCCAGCTCTTGGTTGTCGTCGACGCCTCCTGGACCTCGTGGCTGAAGAGTCAAGACGACCGTCAACCTACCTGAAGCACCCGACATCGGTGGGCATCTGCTCATCGCCTTCCTGGTCACTGGCTAGTGACCCAGACTCTGTCCCCTCTGCTCTCAGGTTCTTCAGATCTTCGATCCACCCTTGGATCCACCCGAACACTTTCGACTTGGTCGCCGGCAGCACTTTGCAGCAGATCGCCATTGAAAACGACGACGAAACCCGACCCCGAAAGACACCTATGCACCCGGCTTCCCTGGGTGAGGTAACTCGAGTACTCTGGTGCTCCCGTGGGTATAGACTCTTGAACAACCTAGTTTTAAAGGGGTTTGCTCCAAGTCCTCCTCTAAGTGTCCTTTTTCTTTAAAACTCCAACCGCAACATTCCCCATAGAAGTCAACGGCGGCTCGCGGCTGTGTTCTCACACTGCACGCGTCCCCCGTGGGTCCCCTGTGTCACTACCTTGGGTGGTTCCTTGAGGGCCAAGCAGTTCTACAGCCTCTGGGCCTTGTGTCTAGCTCAGTCGTGGTTCTTATACCACTTTATTGGTATATGGTTTGGTACGCCCCTAGGTCTCAAACGTGTATTTGTGCTATTACTGCTGATAACTGACTTGTAACTTGTGTACTTCGAACTCTAGCCTCATAAAGAGACTAGAGGGGTGTGTTTAGCAATAAATACATATATTTTGAATATATACCTGGTGTGGTGCTCTTTCATTTGATCACTCAAGAGATTATAGACTGGTAAAACAAGCTGCTTTACATTCCTTCAAGACTTAGCCTGAAGGCTGCTCTCCATAGCTACCACTAGGATAGCTTTCAATAAAGGTTGTCTGTTAGAAACGGGTAGCGTGGTGCAGAGCGGGCAGGCCAAACTCCGGAGGAAATGTGTAAAGCATCCGCGCAGCACACTCACAGGCGACACACCAGGCACACTACAAAAAGAGACCACACCAGGTGATGTGAAAATAACTTGTGTATTGTGACATAAACACGTCAGAATGTAATCACAGTTGCATATACATGGTGCCAACCGGCACTGGGTAGCAATTTGCACGGGGACTATTTACAAGGCAGGGCCAATCGGGCCGCTGCCGGAATCACCGCAAGCACAGGTTGCAAAAGATAAATGAAAGTTCATAAGTATTACTAAATGTAATCAGTCCGTACCTCCTGGTAGAATAATGAACTTAGCATCCTCACATGAGCCTCGATCAGAGTGGGCATAAACCTGTGAACATTAGACATACTCCCTTCACATCACCGTAGTCATGGAAACAGTAGGCCCAAACAGGTGCATGGGGCATTTCCGTAGGCGTAAAAGCACATTAGGCATTTTATCAGCATACATGAAACATGAGGCAGGCCAACATGGTGCAGGAAACACATTATGCCCAAACATCAGTAGTGTGGGCATTAGGACAGAACATTAGACCCCCTTATTGGCATAAAGACCTTAACATGCAGCATCTCGTTAGCATAACAGCAGTATCAGCCTAAACCACATTAAGCATGTATAAAGGCCCTTCTCAGCATGTTGGCAGTGCGCCTTATGTGAATACACCTGGGCATGAAATCATTAGGCATAGAATGAAGACATTCGGCATGAATTGGGAGGCAGAAAACTCCTTGTGCCTGAAACCAGCAATGTGGCCACATTATACATAACCTTAACAGTGCACCCTAGAAACACCCCCAGGGGGGAAAGAACCCATTAGCATAAACAGCATTGGAACATTAGAAAAGAGCATTAGGCACCAACATGTGGGCATGGAGGCGACACCATTAGGGTGAAAGCATGAACTACACAGTAGCAATTTGGGGGAAAACATTACTAGCATAAATGCATTAGCGTAGACCCCTTAGCGCAGGCATAGCCTTAGCAAAAATCACCTGTACATAAATCATAAGAGGCGCTAGGCCTCACAAGCATAAGCCCCGGTCTCCCCCAATCAGGGGCACAACACTCTGAAACTGGGCCCAGGCCAACTGGCCTCTCTCAGGGGCTCAGAAGCCCTATATCCCGCAAAGTCAGGGCTGGCTGCAAGGGCAGCGAAAACAAAGGTGCGCAAAGCGCTAGGGCAGAAGGGTCCCTCACTCCTCTCTCTTTACCTTCTGGGTAATCCAATGCCCCCAATGCGTGGCAGCTGCCCCCTGTCCTGCGGGGTAGCTGGGTAAACCCAACAAGCACTGGCGCCAACAATGCAGCGATGGGAGTCCCACTCCGGGCTCTAACAGGAATCTGCCCACAAGAACACTGGCACGGTGGAGCCCCTCTTCTGGGACTCTAGAATTTCCCAAAATGCCTCTGTCGTGCAGCTGAGGGAGGAAACAAGTACTGGGCACATTGGAGCCTCCCTCCTATGGGACTCTAAACACAACCAATGCCCTCCAAAGAATACTGGCACCGGGGGCGGGCACCGACAATGTGCCCCGACATACCCCCAACCACAGGATGACTGAGCCCCACTCACCGGCAGTCTGAGGCCCCTCTGGATGTCTCTGCAGTCTCCGGGCACCGGCAATGTGCCCCGACAGGTCCCGCTTCTGGGACCTCTCCTGGCTTCACCCTCAGCGGAGCCTTCTCCTCGTCAGCAGCGCGGAGGGACAGGCACCGACAATGTGCCTCGGGCCCCCTCCGCCGCAGGACTCCTCCTTGGCAATTTACATATAGCGCTCACGAGGCGCTAGGCGGCAGGAAAGTTCTTGGACTGAAATTAAGTTGTAGCGCCCACAAAGCGCTAGGTCCCACACCATAAAGTGGTAGCGCTCCTCTTCTGCTGGGCACAGTTATAGCGCTCTCGCAGCAAGCAGAGCACAGTCAATGCAAATATGGCACTCCGGCAGCCCAGCGCTGCAGGACCCATGCACCTTCTTCTCCTGGGCAGGGCTGGAGGCAGCACTCTCCTGGTGCAGGAATAAGGTTGTAGCGCTAAGTCCCACAAAATAAAGTTGCAGCGCTCCTCTTCCCCTGTAGCACAGTTATAGCGCTTTAGCAGCACAGCGCTGCAGGCATCAGCTCCTCTCTTCTCCTGGGCAGACCACGTGCTCACAGGGTGCTAGGCAGCAGGCAGCTGGCAGTAAGATATAGTGCTCACCAGGTGCTGGGCTTAGGACGGCAGGAGAGCAGGCAGGCAATACTGGGCAAGATCAGCAGGCAGTGGGTACTCATCAGAACAGGACAGCAGCTCCTAGAAGTAGTCATCTCCCATAAAGTGGCACTCCTCCTGACACAGCAGTCTTCACTCCAGTAAAGGGCTCTCACTGGCCCTGTGGACAGTGGAGGGGTGCAGATGGGTACAGGGGCCAGCACACAGGCCCAATGTGGCGGTACCTCCTGGCAGAGTGTCCCCTCTCATTCAGGTCCACGCTCAGTCTGAGCACATGGAGGCACAGCCCCCTCACCCCACCTACCAGAAAGGGCTGGAAGCTTCTGGAAGGTTCCCTGGGAAACCGGTCCCAACTGGTTTAGGGGAGGTGTAGAGCACCCTGGGTGCCAGGCTTCCATCCAAAAGCTGGGGGTGCTGGGAAACAGACAACTAGACCGCCAACTCACCTCAGACAGGCGGCACATGTACAGACAGGAAGGGCGTCCATTTTAAAAGTAACATTTTACAACATTTATTATTTTCAGTTCAGACCCACCATGTCAGTAAAAAGGCTGGGGGAAAAGCGAAAAATTCAGGGGAAAAGGGCCAAGTCCAACATTGTCTTTAACCTATCTCCAATAAGGGGTTGTTTGGACTGGTGCAAGGTGCCCACTATATTAGTGGACAGCATATACCAGGCCAACTTCTCACATTGGTGTGCAGCGTGTGGGATTCCAGCTTGCTATTGTTTTACCAGATAATCTCAATTGAATTGATCAACTGAAAACCACTAAGGGTACCTTAGGTACATATAATTCAAGCTTAGGATACAGTAAGTTCTACTGAACTTAGAGTTGTGTGTTAAGGGATAGCACACCCTTTCTACAACTCAAGAGAGTTTAGTAGGCCACACTAGAGTAGGTAGTGCATACACCACACCACACTAGTAATGTCTTCACTGCCAGGAACCAGTGGGCTCCTGCCATCCAGATATGACAACCTCTCATTCTTGGAATTAAGAGAGTTGTGCAAAGTTAGGAAGTTGAAGACAGGCAAAAATGCCAACACCCAACGTCTCCTGGAGATGCTTCTGCTAGATGATCTTAGAAGACCCCTAGGGTCTGCAAGGGTAGGCAGAGAGGGTGGGGCAGAAGATGAGGGAGGAGCCAGGGATGAAAATGCCCAGGACCTGACCTCTGAAACTGGCCAGGGGGATGACAATGATCCTGACCTGGAAAGTGCAGCTACTCCTGAGGAAGAGAAGGAGGCCCAGGATGACCTCCCCTTTGTCCCCCCAGGAAGAGTTGTGAATGTGCCCAGAAGGACTAGATCTCCTTCTCAGGAGTCTAACCACTCTGACACCTCAGTAGGGACCTCTGTCTCCTCTCATAGGAGGGAATCCTCTCATGAGTGGAGAAAGAGACTGCTTCAGTATGAACAAGCCCAGCTTGAGCTCAGAAAACAGCAGTTGGCTATAGACAGGGAGTCCCTAGATCTCTATAGACAGAGAAAAAAGATGGGACTAGAGTCCCATGGTGGCAGCAATTTCCCCAGAGATAGGAAAAGGTCTTATGACCATAGAAACCTGAGCAAGATTGTCCCTCCCTACCAGAGTGGGGATGACATCCACAAATGGATAACTGCTCTAGAGAGGGCCTGTAAAGTACAGAGGGTCCCTCAGGAGCAGTGGGCAGCAATCTTGTGGCTCTCCTTTGCAGACAAAGGTAGAGATAAGCTCCTCACTGTTAGAGAGGAGGATGCTGACAATTACAAAGTCTTGAAGAGTGCTCTGATTGATGGGTTTGGCCTAACCACTGAACAGTATAGATTGAAGTTCAGAGATACCCAAAAGACTCAGACTCAAGACTGGGTTGACTTTGTTGATTGTTCTGCTAAGGCTCTGGAAGGTTGGATACATGGCAGCAAAGTGCATGACTTTATAGGATTGTACAATTTGATTATGAGGAGCAGATCCTTAATAATTGTCAAAACCAGCTTTTACACCAGTACCTGGTGGACTCTGATCTGACCTCTCCCCAAGAATTGGGAAAGAAGGCAGACAAATGGGTCAGAACCAGGGTAAGGCCTAAGAATCAGGGTGGTGACCAGAAGAAAGATTCTACCAAGTCCCAAGAGAAAGGTGGGGATAAATCTAAGGATAAGTCCACTACAGGGCCCCAAAAGTCCTCTTCTGGGGTGGGTCCCAAACTCCTTCCTCTCCTGAAAAGAAACCCTATTGCCATGTCTGTAAAAAGCCTGGGCACTGGAAATCTGATCCCAGTTGTCCCAGGATTGTCAATAAAGAAATTGTTCCTCCAACAACTACTACCACCCCTCCTGGTACTACCAGTAGTAATCCTCCAGTTGGGAGTAGTGCACCCAAAACGTTAGGTGCTTTTGCAAGAGGAACAGAGGTGGGCCCTAGTTTAGACAGGACCCCCTCAACAGACTCCTCTGACTCTGATGGTGGTATAGGATTTGCCACCTTTACCATGGGTCCCAATGCATTGGGCAGGTACAGACTGGAGCCAATAATTAATGGTCAGAAAGCTGTGGCATTTAGGGACACAGGGGCTAGTGTCACCATGGTGGCAGGGAAACTAGTCCCCCTCACCAGCTTTTACCTGAGTTTAAATACCAGGTAACCAACATTGATGGTGTCAGAACAGATCACCCCATGGCCATAGTCAATCTCAGCTGGGAAGGGGTCACAGGCCCAAAAAGAGTGGCAGTGTCCCCAACCTTGCCTGTAGATTGCCTGATGGGCAATGATCTGGAAATTTCAGCCTGGGCTGAAGTTGAACACCAAACCCATCTGAGAATGCTGGGCGTCCCTGTAAAGGTTAGTGGGGCTGTGATGGCCACAGCCCCAGGCCAGGGACATTTTGGAGAGATGGAGCCTGGAAGAATGGCCCACTCTCCCCCAAAAGAGAGCACAAGGGTTGAAGAAAAGTCTTCTTCCCTCCAGACAGTAGGTAAGGGTCAGCCTCCTCAGGGAACTGACCCTACCCCTAGTGAAGGAACTGCCCCAGAGGTAGTCAGGCCTGGCCTGGCCACACCCCTGATGGCAGAGGACCCTTCCAAGGTGGTACCCAGTCTGGAGCAGGTAACCTGCCCCTCTCTACCCTGCCTCAGTCAGCCCAGGGCTGCAGAGGTCAGGGAGATCAGTGGACCCCCAGGTCCCCCTGTCCAGAGGAACCCCCCCCATCAGCAGACTAGGGGCACCCAGTCTAGTAGCCCTAGCCAGGTGAAAATTCCTCAACCCACTGAGGGATCCCCCATACCTTTGTGTAGGGACCTCCCCCAGAAGGACTCTGTTAGGCAAGGGCAAACCTGGGACCAAAAGGTTCCAAACCTGCCATGTCCCTCCAGTGGTCCATCCAAAGGGACCCAACCCCCAGCTGTAGGCAGCCAAAGGTTGACCCTTAGAGCAAAGTGCAACTCAGTCATGGAAAGACAGGCATACATGGTGACCAGTAATCTGAGGAAGCTGAGACCAACCTTCCTAGGGCCTCACTTCCCTACTCAGACACCTCACCAGCCTTGTACTTTACCAAAGCACACCACAGGTAGTAATTCCCCATGGTGGAGACCCTCTCATACCCTTAGGGTGAGGGATTGCTTAGTGGACCATAAGACAGGGGGCAACCATGCTAGTGCAGGTGCTTCCTTATATGGCCACTTAGTCAATAAAGGCTCAACTGGACAAGGTTAGCCTTATCTCCTTTCGTTAGGGGGGGGGTTATGTAGGAAGGTGGAATCTGACTATATGGTTGCCCCCACTTTTTTCCTGGTGTTTTGCTGGTTTATGACTTAGTTGGACTGGGACCCTGCTATTCAGGGCCCCAGTCTATCTGCTTCCTCTATAAAATGGTTTCCATGTGCCTTAGGCACATCTCTGATTGGAATCTGGAGTGCCCTTATAAGTCCCTAGTATATGGTATACTATGTACCCAGGGCATAGGTACCCCAGAGGCCTGCCAGGGGCTGAAGCATGTATTATGCCACCCCTGGAAGGCCAGCCAAAATGACACCACAGGTCTGCTACTGCAGCCTGGGGAAGGTGGTGCATGCACCCCTTACTGTGATATAGGCTACCTATATCACTGCCATTGCACACACATATAAACCTATAAGTCACTCCTAAGGCAGGCCTTTACAATCCTGAAGGCAGAGTGCTTGGTTTTATGTGAGAGGGTGCCCCTGCATGAGCAGGGCCCCTCTGCAGCGTTCGGAGTCAATCCTCTGATGCTGTTTGTGGTGCAGCCTGACCATATACCCTTAAGTGCATTATATCCTCGCGGTACAATGCTAACTTTGGACTGGCTGCACCAAAACATGTCGTGTTTGGTGTCAAACATCTTGGAATACTACCCCCCCGCCAATCCTGGCAGCGGAGGTCGCATTCCACCCTTCTAAAACGCCAACCCCAGGTATCTGGTCGCACTTGACCGGGACCAAATCAAAAGTTTAGGCTGACCACGATGAAGCACAGGTTGGGTACATTGGATGGTTGGGGCCGATCAAAATTTTACCTTCACACTTGATCACTTTATTGGTTCTTTTTCCCTCAATGTCTAGTGATCCTCCACGGCAAGCTGAATTGCAGTTCGACAACGGCGGCTTGCATCAGCGCAATGCCTCTGTGACTCCTAGAGGTCTTTGTCTTCGTCGCCGACGACAGAGATCTTGGGGCTTTCAGCAGGGCAAACCTGGATTTCAGGCCAAGTCAGCCCGCTTGAGTCTCATCATCGGGGGCGGTCAACTTATGGAGCTTTTTGACAAAAAGTTGTCTAAATGTTTTCAGACTTCTGGATTTTCTTCCAGAAGGTCTCCTTTGGGTCCTTGAGAATCCACAATACTAGCCAAGGGTCCAGATGCTCTAAGTTGCCTCTTGGAGGTTTGGGACTACAATTCCCACAATGCACCTGGTCAAATCTGTTAAAGTCCAGGTGAAGCTGGTCAGCTGGGCTTGTCTTGGTGGAGTTGATGCAGGTGACTTCTTGAAGTTCATTTCTACCTGTTGCTTTCAGGGAGTCCACTCCTTAATCCTTTGAAGCAAGGCAAAATCAACTTTTGTGAAGACCAGAGTGTGCAGCAGGTGCAGTTCTACAGAGTGCAGTCTGCTCTTCGTGCCCGGATAACCCAACCCACAGGTGTGGTTAACTTTCGCCTAAAGCCCCCTTCCAGCCCCTCTCATTATTCAATTATAGGGGCTCCCATCTGGCTGGGGGTGTAGGAAGTGGGGTGGGCCTTGTTACTGTCCTAACTGTCTTTCTCCCTTTGAAGACCAGTTTGGCTACCCAGCCCCTTCCTGTCTTGGCATCTGCAGCAGCAGATCTCCTACCACCAGATGGTCTCTTTCTCACAGCCCAGATCACTTCACACCTCATCAAGGAAGCTTGGCTCAGCCTGTCAAAGGCTGGCCAATCAGAAGAGGCTGCTACAGGGGTGCTTTTAGGTAACTTCAGGAAAGTAGTTCTATAACTTCTTTCCTGTAATAGTGATAATAAATTCAACCTTTGCAAGTTTCTGGATTTATTGTAACTATTATTTTTATACTTTGAATTATATTTCTAACTCACTCCTGTCAAAAGATAGGCTTTATCAATGTTTAATAAAGCTTTCCCATGTTAGCCTACAGAGCTAGCAATCTACAATGGGGAAAAACAGAAATTGGCAGCTTTTCCCTCACCAGGGCATATAAAATATATTTTATATTATCCCAGCTTATTATCACAATGCACCCTACCCTTGGGGTACCTAGGGCAGACCTTAGGGATGACTTATATGTAAAAATAACGTAGTTTAAGACTTTGGAAGTACTTTTAATTCCAAAGTCAAATTTGGACATAGTTTTATTTTAAACACAGCCTGTAAAGCAGGGCTGCCATTAAAACGACAGCAGACACCACAGCAGTGCACACTTACGTGCATTAAATCCACTGGGGTCTCTAAACCCACATGCTCTACCATATACTAGGGACTTACAAGTAAGATGTCAGAACCAATTGTAATTACACCGAATTACCATATACCTTTTAAACAGATCCCTGGACCCGGTTAGTAAGGTCCAGGGCACAATCAGAGTCAGTAGCCATCAATATCAGTCAAAGAATGGGGGTGATCAGGGCAAAAAGGATGACTTTCTCACACAGCCCCCTCTCAGATGAAAGGAGTGGGGTAAACTAACCTACACCCTGGTAGTCCTCATCAGCTAAGTGGAAAAACCTGGAAAGTCCATCTGCATTGGCATGGGAACTGCCATGTCTGTGTTCTGCTGTAAAGAAAGTTTATCCCCTGTAGAGAAATGGACCACCTCAACAGTTTTGGAGTCTCCCCTGTCATCTGCATGAGAGGTGTGTGGTCAGTTTTTACATGGAAGTGAGTACCAAACAGGTATGGTCTCAGCTTCTTCAGGGACCAGAGCACAGCAAAGGCTTCTTTGTTTCTGGGGCCTAGCCACCTGATAATGAAGGCAACTGGCTGATCTAGGCCCTCTTCATTTACTTGTACTAACACTTCCCCAATCCCTTGTTCTGAAGCTTCTGTCTGCCCCACAAGTTCCTTTGTATAGTCAGAGGCCAGTAACACTGATGCTGAACAAATCGTCTCCTTCAAAGTGTCAAAGGCCTTCTGACACTCTGGAGTTCAAAATAACTTTTTGGGTTGTTTCTTTTAGGTGATTTTTATCAGAGGAGCCACAATGGTCCAAAAGCTCTTCACAAATCATCTGTAATACCCAGTCATGCCAAGAAAGGCCCTGACCTGTGCCTGGGTCTTAGGATCCTCCCAATCCAGAATGGTCTGGATTTTGGGCTGGAGAGGTTGTACATGGCAATTAAAACAGAGTGATGAGAGGCAATACAAAAAGTACAGAATTGAGTTGACAGACAAAAATAATTCTTTCTCAGATTCTCTTGGTTGTGCGTTGCAATACTTTTATTTCTTGTATTCTTTGTACAAATGCGTACAGCCAACGCGTTTCACCCCAAACAGGGCTTCTCCAAGGCAAAAGATAACGGTAGGCGCAATTCAGATTTTCACACCGCACAAAGCCAGTGGCGAGTTGTGTTCAATAATTTCCCTTTTCTCAACCAAGTACACGCCACTTCCAATTTATTGGCATCCAAAGGAGAATGGTAGGCACAAGTACGATTTTCACGGATCAAGAAGCCAGTGCCGAGTTGTTTCACTAGTGTCCCTTTTCCAACAAATGCGTGTCACTTCCAGTTATTTCAATAATGTCCCTTATCAAACAAGTACGTGCCACTTCCAGTTTAATGGCATCCTTAACGTCCTTAACTCTTTTCGTACACAGGATACGTTTTGGACTTGGATAGACTTGCCAATTTGAACTTGCCTGATGCAATCGCATCTACTTAGCTGTGGTTGCCCCATATCCAGATCTCCTCCAACCACCCCATGAATAGATTGGCGTATGATGGGGAAAATTAAGAACCCATGGCCACTCCACGTATCTGTCTGTACCATTGACCCTTTGAATAGGAACACATTGTTCTCCAAAATTATTTGTGTCATTTCCAGTAACATGCCCGTGTGTTCCCAGAGGCTAGCCGGGCGAGAGTTGAGCATGCGTCTTAATGCCTGTAAGCCTAAGTCATGTTGGATGCTCGTATAGAGAGCAGTGACATCCAGAGTGACCAGTGTCATGGTATCGTCCCAAGTGATGTCATTCAGCGTGCTGAGTATGTGTTTGGTGTCTCGGATGTAAGACAGTAGATTGGCTACCAGTGATTGTAGAAATATGTCAACATACTCGGATAGTTTTTCTGTGGGTCCACCAATACCCGACACAATCGGTCTGCCTGGCAGGAATGGGAGATTCTTATGTACCTTAGGTAGGGTATATAGGCATGGGTGTCTGGGATGCTCTATTCTAAGGTAAGTGTGCTCATTAAAGTCTAATAGACATAGATCGTGCCAGCCCTTGAGTTTCTGGTTAATGAGACTCGTCAATGTCCAGATGGGATTGGAGGGTAGTTTCTCATAGCAGTGCACCTCACTGAGTTGTGAGATGATCTCACTGCCATAGTCAACCTGGTTCATGAGTACCACATTACCACCTTTGTCTGCCTCCCGTATTGTAATGCTGTCATCTACCATCAGTTGTTGTAGTGCTTTCCTTTCTGTCTGGGTGAGATTGTCTTTCCATCCCATGTGTGAGTGCAGTGAGTCTGCTGGTTTGTCCAAATCTGACATAACTAGTTTGTAAAAAATATAGATGTTATTGGCAACCGGCATATGGGGGAGGTCCATCTTGATTTGGCCTTAAGCCCACTGTTAATATTCAAGTCCGTTTGGACATCAAGATCACAGAGAAGTCTGTCCATAGTCACTTGGTCCCCCTCACATTCAGAGGTGGACATCAATAACTTGGTATCCAAAACATCCTGTATGGTCAAATTATCACACGGAAGAGTATTCTGCAGTGTGGTTCTGTCTTTATTGGTACAGGGAAACTGTGCAAACTGTTTCTTCAGTTTAAGGCGTCTCACAAATTTAAACAAGTCAACCTTAGCCTTACATATGTCACCCTCATCCGTAGGGCAGAAGCTCAAACCCTTTTGCAATAATGATGTTACTGCCAGGCTAATCGGTTTATCAGTAAGGTTGATAACTGTGGGGTTCTCTATTTTTTCTTGTTCCAAGATCTGGTTCTCATTCTGTCTTCCTGCCACACCCGCTCTCTTTCCTCGCCTTGTCTGCTTGTGATAGGAGTACGTCGATTCTGTTCTCTGTTCCCTTTCTTTATCCTTAAAACCTCCCGTAAAAAAGGATTATCCCTGCCTCCTATCCCTTCCTGTTCACTATCGCTGGTCACAGGCGTGTCCAGTGAGGTGGAACTGGAACTGATCGGAGTAGTAGGTTCTTTAGTCTCAGTCTGTTGTTTAGTTATAAGATGGTCATACTACTTGGCAAAGGTAAAGACCCTGCCACTATTGTAATCTTGTTCATCCCTTTTTAGTTTCTTAGCCTTTCTTTGTTTAACCTTGTTCTGGTGTCTCAATAGTACTCCCTCAAGAATTGCATAATTCTTTTCAGTTGCCTCTGGTAAATTGAGATTTTTGAACTCTGTCTCCAGGGTATCTATGTCTCTCAACAGGTTGCTGACTTTTCTCTGAGAATTCTCAATCAGTATATCAATCAGTTTATTTGAGTTTGCTGTGAATTCCCTCTCCCAGGCTGCTTGTAAATCATCTTCAAGGTCGTCATAGGTGGGGATAATCTGCGACCTGAGGCCCCTTGGTATTCTACCCAATCTGATATATTGTTTTAGGGTGGCCCCATCCCACCATTTTGACAATTCGCTCTTTTTCAATCTTTCCAGTCTAATGAATTTACTTTTCAGACCCTCATTTGTAGGTGGGTTTCCACTTTTGGCTGCTAATTCTACAGTCAGTCCCTTCCCGAGGTTACTAAAGAGTTCCTCTGCTTCCTTGTCCCTATTCTTTGTGGCAGATGATTATTTTAAGTGTTTTCTACGTCCCGGGCAGCCCCCTATTAACTTTAATGGAACTTTTCGGTCGAATGGATTATGTAGGGTAATGGCGCTCCTGGGAAATACGCAGTGGGTGTATACTAGTGTATAATTAGGATTGCGGTGCCTAAGGGTGGGGCGAGCCACCCTCCTCCCCAACCAGAATTAAGGTTGGTTTCCCTGCAGTATTTATTCACAATTATCACTATTCACCAGTCCTAGTTGATTCAAAATTCTAATACCACGGTATTTTCTTCCCTTTTACCTTTTCTCCATGTAGGGTCCATACAAAGAGATTATATGTACTTTTTAAATAAAAATATGTATTTTCTTAATCTCAGGCAACATTGAGGGGGTGTCGTGTTTCTTAAAATCACCTTAGAAAAGTCACTAGTAACTGTTCGGAGATTGGATGTCACAAAATATGTCACCAGAAACAGGCTTATCTTCCTTTGCAGACAATTTTGTTTGGAATAGCAACCATTTTAAACTGCACAAGTCTGTCTTCTGACAGCAATGGTGATATGTTTTTAAAAAAACAGCATGGGTTTCCACAGGCTCGAGGATTAGACTTGAGCCGCTCTTTGCGATAGACATACTGTCACAAAAGGTAACTGACATCAGATGTTAGTGATGGATATCTTTTACTTCCAACTTCTATACACTTGTTTGTTTCTTAGCCCTGAGAAATCGCTGCGCACAACCATTAAGCGCGACGAAACACGTGGTGGCTAAGGATTTCAGGATTAAACTGAAGTGACTGTTTCAACGGAGGAACAAGAGTGTTTTTTGTTACTGTTAATGATATATAATATACACTGTTGGTGTGTGCAAGGGATTGTTGTTTTACTTTTGATTTTAGTGTTGGGAGTGGGAACGGGACCAAGGCAGGATGGCCAAGCCAGTTTGGGATCTGAGCAAAGAGAGTTGCCAAGGAGCATAAGCTTTGTTTTTCCGCCATTGAGTTTAAGACAGGAGTGGTCCATCCATGATGCCACTCTCTCTAATCACACTTCCAGGTCAGATGGAGTGTTCTGCTGGTGGTTGAGAGCAACAACCTACTGTGTATCATCTGCATACGTGATGATTTTGATCCCAAATGGCAGAACAATATCTGCGAGTGGTTTCATATAAACATTAAAAAGAGTAGGGCTCAGGGAAGAGCCCTGAGGCACTCCACAACTAAATCAGAGGCTCTAGGATGCAGAGTCTCCTGCAAAACCTGGAATGATCTGCCATCTAGATAGTACCCCAGCCAGGTAATGGCTCCACCAGAAACTCTGACCATGCTAAGTCTGTTTAAGAGGATATCAAAGTTGACCGTGTCGAAAGCAGAACTTAGGTCGAGGAGGATGATGGCTACTGCTCCTCCCTGGTCAAGAATTCTCTAGGATTCTCTTGGAATATATACTTGTGACTAGTCCAGGTAGTGCAGTGTGAACCAACCTTGCTGCCTCTTTCTGCTTGAAAGGTTGTACATGGCCTCCACCTACAAGGTGGCCCAGGTATACCCCTGAGCTCTGCACTATCTGGCACTTGCTTGCCTTGATAGTCAGGCCCACCTGTTGCAGGGCCTGAAGCACTTCCTGCAGGTGGACCAGGTGCTCTTCCCAGGTGGAGCTGAATATAGCTAGATCATCAAGATAAGCTGCACTGAAAGCGTCCAACCCAGACAGGACTCTGTTCATCAACCTTTGGAAGGTGGCAGGTACATTCTTCAAGCCAAACCTTGAATTGAAAGTGGCCCTCTGGAGTAAGAAAATGCTGATCTCTCCTTTTTTCTTTTTTTCTTAGGGCAATCTGCAAGCAACCTGAGGTCAAGTCAAATGTACTCAGGGACTTTACATCCTCCAACCTAACAATGAGCTAATCAGCTCTAGGTATGGGGTGAGCATCAGTCATAGTGACTGCATTCAAACCTCTGTAGTCCACACAAAACCTTAATTCTTTTTTTCCTCCTTGAACATGAGGTTTAGGCACCTGTACCACTGGACTGACCCATATACTGTCAGAAGGCTCACTTACCCCCAACTCCAGCATTGTAGCTACCTGTGCTTTGATGCTGTCTCTGACCTGGTCAGACACCTGTACAACTTGTTTTTGACAGGTAGGCTGTCACCAGTATCCACATCATGTACACACCAAGTGGTGATACCTGGGGTCAAGGAGAACAGTCCAGCAAACTGCTCCAACACCTTTTTGCAGTCTTTGTGCTGCTGGCCTGTCAAGTTGGGAGAGAGTACAACTCCCTCCTCTGACTCATTTTGCACATTGCTGAAGAGGAAGTATGGCAGTGGTTCACTCTCCTCCTTCATCAGTGACCATCAGCATGATCATGTCTGCCATATCTTGGTGCGTTTCAATCTGTTCACATGCAGGACCCTGTGGGGATTCCTGGGGGTGCCAGGTTCTACCAAGTAGGTGACCTCACCCGTTTTCCCTAAGATTGGATAGGGCCCAGTCTATTTGTCCTGGAGGGCCCTTGGAACCACAGGCTCCAACACCCACACCAGCGGACCTGGCTGGTACTCATGCATAGTAGCCTTTTGGTCATGCTAAAGCTTCATGAGCTCTTGGCTGGCCTCCAGGTTGCTGTTTGCTTTGTTCCTGTACTCTGCCATGCAAGATCTCAAGCCGAGTACATAGTCCAGCACATTCTGTTTGGCTTCCATGAGAGGCTTCTCCCACAACTTTCTTACCAAACATAATGATCCTCTTACAGGGTGCCTAAACAGTAACTCAAAGAGGCTAAAAACAACTCTTTTCTATGGCATCCCCCCCCCTGTATGCAAACAGCAGGCATGGGAGGAGAACATCCCATCTCCTCCTGAGTTTGCCAGACAAACCCATGATCTACCCTTCAGGGTCTTATTGTATCTTTCCACCAGACCATTGGTCTGGGGATGATATGGGGTGGTGAACTTGTAGGTTGCACCACATTCATTCCACAATGCCTTCAGATAGGCAGACATAAAGTCTGTGCCCTTGTCTGAGATCATCTCCTTTGGGAAACCCACTCTGTTGAACACACCAAGTAGGGCCCTAGCCACTGTGGTAGCAGTGACTGTCCTGATGGGTATTGCCTCTGGATATCTGGTGGTATGGTCCACTACCACAAAGATATACCTATTGCATGAGGCAGTTGCTGGGTCTAGGGGACCAACAATGTAAATCCCCATCCTTTCAAAGGGAGTCCCAACCACTGTTAGTGGTATCAAGGGAACCTTTGGCTTGCCCCCTGTCTTACCACTGGCTTGACAGGTTTCACAAGAGCTACAGAACTCCTTTACTTTGGCAGACATGTTGGGCCAATAGAAATGGCTGGCTGGCCTGTTCCATGTCTTTTATCCGACCCAAATGTCCTGTCAAGGGGATGTCATGTCTCAAAGTGAGGAGAAATTCTCTATACTTCTGGGGAACCACCACTCTCCTGGTTGCCCTTGGTTTGGGGTCCCTTGCCTATGTATAGAGGACTTCATCCTCCCAGTAGGCCCTGTGGAATCAACTGATATCACCCTGCTCTTGCTTGAAGGCGGTCTGCCTCAGTTCTTCAAGAGCAGGGCACTCTTTGTCCCTGACACAACTGATCTTTGGAGGGTCCACCAGCTCCTTGCAATTCTGTCAAGTCGTAAGGGGTGGAATTCCTACCTCAGAGGTCAGATCCTCTCCCTCAGGGTTTGATTCCTCCTGGTCCTCTAGAGCTCTTTGGGCTGGCTCACCAGACCCTGTACCCTTTCTCTTGCTCTTAGGGGCTTGGCCAATTGTTCCAGGGTCAAAGTGTCCAGCACTTTCCTGATGTGCAGTCTGTGACCTAGTCACAGCACAGATCTACTAAGAGAGGTCCAGCATCCGCGCATGGACCTTCCTCTCCACCCCTGACCATTTTTAAGCTTTAAGATCATTTCTCAGTAGAAAGTCTACTGGGAGGGCACGGGACACAACTACCTTTGCAGGGCCTGTCACACCTCCCCATTCCAAGCTCACCATTGCCATGGAGTGGAGCTTGGCTCTGCTGTCTGCATAAGTCACCTAGTGGAATACACCAAGTATAATCTTCTCTGGAGAAACAAGTTGGTCCATGACCACAGTCACACTGGCTCCTGTATCTCTCAGAGCTGCAACCTTAGTACCTTTTGATCTTAGGCCTTTGCCAGTACTTCTCCACGATTAAAGGTAAGGCTGCCAGGGCTGCAACTTCTATCCCACCCATGGAAACTAAGGTTACCTCTGTGTACCCCTTTTCCCATCTCTGGGCCAACTTCTACCCCCACACCTACACTGGCAATCCCCAGAGACCACCAGTGGGGGGCTTCTTGATGCAGACAGCATCTCCTCTCTTGTGTCCTGGCTGAAAATAGTCATAACACTTCCCTGCCTTTGTAGAGTCAAAGAACTTTCCTGCCTTTGCAGGGTCAAAGGGCTTCCCCTGATAGCCCCTTCCCTTGGAAGTGGAGTGGCTCAGGGACACCTCCCCTCCTTGTGCTTGTGTTTGTAGTTTTTTAGAGGACTCTTTTGTTTTTTGGTTACCCAGGACTTTCCCCTGGGAGGGGAAATGTCCTCCTTTCTTTTGATCACCCCCTGGTGTTTCTTGGAAACCCTGGCTCTGACCCACTCATCAGCTGTCTCCCCCAGTTTCCTGGGACCAGATAGCTTACAGTCAACCAGATACTGGTGTAACTTCTCTGAGGGACAATTACTCAAAATGTGCTCCTTTGTAAACAAATCATAGAGCCTCTCATAGGTACTTACCTGGTTACCCTGTATCCAGCACTTTAATGCCTTCAAAGTCCAACCAAGATTGGGTGCTGACCTTCTGGGTGTTCCTGAACTTCATCATGTACTGTTATGAGGTGAGACCAAACTTTCTGATCAGAAACTGTTTCATGTGGGAGTATGATTCTGCTTCCTCCCCCTCTAGGGTCAGGAGCCAATCCCTCCCAGCTACTGGGATCAACTCCCACAGGAGTGAACCCCAGCATTGAGAGCTATCTCTCCTCATTCTAAAGGTCCTCTCAAACGCGGTCAGCCATTTATCAATATCATCTCCCTCCTGGTACTTAGGGACAATACCCTTGGGCATTCTTGGGTCAAACCCACCACACCTTGACATCTCAAACTCTTCTTCGCTGCCATCATCTCTTCTCTCTTCCTCTCTTACCTACTTCTTGTTGGCCTAGGCCAACTTCCTTTCCTCCACAGCTACGTAGGGTAACTGGGCCTCAAGCTCTCTACTTTTGAGGGACAGTTCTGCTTCCTCTCTGGTGGAGCCCACAGATCCTCCCTTCAAACTAGCTGTAGGTCGGGTCCTGATTAGTGAAGAAATATACAGGCGTTTATCGTCCTACGCCTGGAGGTATTAGGGGTCAACCTTCCCTTCTATCTCTGAAGCTTCTTCTTCTTCTTTTAGCTGGGCCTCTGCACAGGCTGCAAGGGACTTTATCAGCTTTGACTTCCTAGTATTGGTAGAGGCTGGTAACTCCGTAGCCGTACATAAACCCCTAAGTTCTACTATAGTGAGTGTGGGTAGGCTAGCCAGATCAAGCTCCATGGTATCCCTAGTTTTGGTTCCCATAAAATCTTTGCAAAAATTGAATCAGAAGGATTTAGAATATTTTTTTTATTAATTAATTAAAAATGTGTCCAAATTGAAAAACTCCAAAATCTATTTTTGCTCGAGGTCTTTGCTTAAATAGTAGTATTAAACACCAGTACTGGATCCCACCACTGTGCACCAAATGTTGGAAGGTGGTTTATTAGTAGGTGCAGGTAGGTACCTACATCTAGCAATAAAACCACAATCACAAATAAGGTCCAGTCAAGTCTCAATAAATTATTCCTTGCTGAACCCTTGGTAGCTTGGCTCACGAGCAGTCAGGCTTAACTTAGGAGACAGGTGTGTAAACCATTTAATATAGGAAATTCAGGAGGTGACCAAGGAAGAAGAAAAAGTGCAACTAATTCCGGACCGATCCACGGCTATAATATATTACTCTTGCAGATAAAGCTACAGCACATTCCCTCAGACTACAGCCCCCCAGAAAAGGCTATCCTCAACGACAATCCAATACACTAAACAGACATCTTTTCCCCAAAACAAAGTAACCGACTGTCCCACCCAACTGCTGACTCACACCATATGGAGCACAGCCCACTATCCTCAGTGCCCTTATGGACCCCATTTTTAAACACAATGGAAACAATATCCTCGGCTCTAGTTATTCACTCAGAAAAACTAGAGATTCAAGTTGACCTATTGAATGTGCTAGCCACACACGTTTCAGGCATCGATATGAACCTCCAGGAATTAAACGGATTGATCAAGCAATTCACTGGACTGGGTGTAAGAGGTGATAGGCGCAAATATAGAAATCACACTGATTAGTATTCCTATAGCCAAAATGATACCTTGCAGTGCATTCAAAAGAGGGGAAGAACACCCTACTTCCCCAAAGGCCAATCAGAGATTGCACAAAAAAGTTTACAATTTTTGAAGCACACGCATTCTAGATCCAATTCAAGTAAAGTACACTTAAATATTGAAAAGAACAATGAAAATATTCGAGGCTTCGTTTCTTCTTTGATGATATGTATTGCTTCCACTCCCTTTAACCAATGCGTTTCGTCGTTTGGTGGTAACAAACCACACGACTTCCTCAGGGCTTAGGGTATTGGAAATATTCTAGAGTACAATCTCCTGACTTGAGATTTGTTCAGGAGATCATGTGTCCATTATCAAATATCCCGATATTAAATATTAGTAGTCCAATATATACTACAAAAATGTGCCGATTTCGCTATGTTATGTGTACCGCAATCATTCGGGAGAACAGAAACTCCCTATGGTGAAAAGTCAGGTCCCTGAAGTACGGGGAACCTGGAAGTAACGGCGATCATTGCCGAATAGTCACTGGGAGGCAATACGCTCCCTCTGTGAATGTCAGGTCCCTGAAGTACGGGGAAAACCTGAGAATAAATGCAGCCGTACCCGAATACAAGTAAGACGGCATAACACCGTTCCATTTCCAATACCCTAAGCCCTGAGGAAGTCGTGTGGTTTGTTACCACCAAACGACGAAACGCGTTGGTTAAAGGGAATGGAAGCAATAAATATATCAAAGAAATGAAGCCTCAAATATTTTCATTGTTTTTTTCAATATTTAAGTGTACTTTACTTGAATTGGATCTAGAATGAGTGTGCTTCAAAAATTATAAACTGGATTGATCAAGCAAGTCCAAAAAGATCCCAGCACATCATACCACGTCTGTCAATGTGTCACCACCCTAGATCATATAAAATCCATCCCCACCATTCTGACGGACATATTAGCAGAAGTAAAACCTCAGCCATTTTCGTCCCAATTGGACAACCCGCCCTCTATAAGCCCGACTAAGTGGTTAACATCCCCCACAAGTGGGACACCATTACACATGATCAGAAGTCAGGGCACTGAGGGCAACAAGGCCAAACCTCTAACACCCATCGATGACTCGCATTCCGCAACCACATGACCTAAGCAGACACGCGGAAACACATCGCTTCTAGTAACAGAAAAAAAACGGCATGCATATGGCCAACACCCCTCTCTCACAAAAAGGGAGGGCAAACGTCTCAGGAAATCGAGGAACAACAAGCTGCTAAAACAACAAAACCAGGCCCAAACTTTCTTCCACACTTCTTCTCAGGATCAAAAGGACCCTCGAATGCCAAAGGAAACAGAATGTCAGCAGGGGCTCGACAAACACCCCCACCCCCCGCTTCCCGCAGTGGTCTACCTCCCACAGAATCAAATCAGGCAGATCACAAAATGGCAGAACACGGAAATAGGGTTCTCAGAACAGCAATTAAAACCGTGCTCCACATCTCCCACCCAGATCATCAATCGAGCAGTCTCCCAAACTTAAGTATCCATCACTCAGCAGCCTAAGGATCCCCAAGCTATATGAGACAGGTCTCCCTATGTGCAGTGTGGGATCCGGCACACCCTAAGAGAGACACATGATTATGCCAACATACGGTCCCAAGCAACACCCACTTAAAACTGCGCTCTTGGAACGTAAATGGCCTCAGCGGCAAGGTGGAGGATACTGACTTCATCTCCTTCCTCCAAGACTTCAACATTTTATTACTGCAGGAAACATGGGCCGTTCTTCCAATGCCAATCACAGGCTTCAAGGAGTATCATCAACAAGCGGCGAAAACCAAAAAAACTAGGCACAGCCTGAGGTGGTCTATCAATATTCATCGCATCCCATCTAGGGTGCCAACAAGAACCGATTGATCTAGGCCAGACATGGGTTCAATGTGTCAAACTCCTAGTCCCGCAAGATCCAAAAGAACCAATCAAATTTGACAAAGATACATTGCTAATCTGCAATGTGTACATTCATCCTTCCCAGAAGCACAAAACAGGAAAAATAGTCTTTAATCCCTTTACTAAAATCATTGCAATTTACTTTCCCTCAGGCTGGAAACATTCTGTCAGGTGACTTCAACATGTCACTACTTCAAACTGGCATGAATCATCTCGCTCAATCTAAGTACCCAGCTGTAAACAGCATACCCCAGTAATTGCCAATTACTTCAGAACAGACCACCAAGGTAAAACAAGCACCGCTGCACTAATGAACGTAGGCTTGCTCGTTCTCAATAGCCGTTTACCCCAAGACCAACCAGCAGCCATTACTAGAGCTTCAAACCATTACAATAGTATTTTAGACTACACTCTTGTAGACATTGAGCTGTTCCAATCGATCGTCAATTATCAAATAACACCAAGACTGGAGAGCGACCACTTTCCCCAAATGGTAGAGCTCACCATTCATCCAGCAAGAGCCCCACGAAGTAATGATTTAATGGTCCCACCCAGAGCATATAATCTGAAAAGGCTCACTTGGAATGACACGGAGGCATCTACAATAATAGAGTTTATCATCATGCACACTACACGTACGCCTAATAACCAATTACGGACTCCGTGGCAAAAATGGGAATCCATAACAATGCAACTCATTGCTAATTTCCACCCGCTCTCACCTCCTAAACAGACAAAGAAAAGATGCACCTTTGTTCACTAAATCGCTCCTATGGAAAGAAAGAAAACTAAACAAGGAGATTAGAAAACTCCGGAAACAAGACTCAATGTACAGCTCAGACACGGAAAAACAAATCAAAATCCTAAGGCACCTCTACAAAAAGGCAATCTGGTCAGCAAAAAAAACACATCAATCAAACTTCTGGACAAAGCTCTTGCACATGAGCAAAACAAAGAACATCAAACAGTTCTGGGCAGAAATCAACATCTTTGCCAATGGCAGCTTCCAACATCACAACGCAAACATCACGGAGGCAGACTGGATAACACACCTGGAATCTACCAACGTACAAGCACCAACTCTCGAGCACTCTCAAGGTTGAATAACTCAGATAAACACACCTCCCGACAACCAGCCTGAGGCACAATGGCTGAGCGAACTACAAGTCTGGAAAATCTTAAAAAGACTGAGAGTAGACGGGGCTCAAGGCCCAAATGGCCTCCCTAATGCTCTATTTAAGCTCGACCAACCCTTCTGGGCCTCGTATTTTACCCCATTGTTCAACCACGTGCTTACAACTGACTGCATCCCCACATCATGGAGAGGTAGTATCCTCCATCCAGTCTTCAAAGCAGGCAGCAGGTCAGAACGACTGATTGCGCTCATTGACGTCAAAGCCAAACTGTATGCCTCCAACCTTCTTTTAGACCTTGAGGCGTGGGCTACGGATATGAACATCATTCCAACCACACAAACTGGCTTCAGACCTGGCACTAGCGCAATGAGCAACCTTTTGGCCCTTACCCTCTTTGTTGAAAAAGCTTTTCACAAAGCCACCAAATTGCGTACCTGCTTCGTTGATTTAAAAGCGGCTTTCGATAAGGTTCCGAGAGAGCGCCCATGATCAAAGATGGTTAAATGGGGTATTCCTTTCAAGCTACTGAAGGCCATAGTTAACCTTTCACTCAGAAACATGGGTTTGAATCAAACTAGGCAAAGGCGACAGGACAACAGGGAAGATACCCACGTACACAGGCCTAAAACAAGGGTGTGTTCTCACCCCAGCTTATTCAATATCTACACGGCGGACCTAGATGAATGGTTGTCGGAAGCTCAAAGTGATCCGTCCAAGCTAGCAAATCGTCCAGTGAGGTGCTTACAATACACGGACGACATAGTCCTATGCAGCCAGACATCAATCGGCCTCCAGTGCCTGATACACAGATTGCACGAATAAATGGAGGTGCTTGGTCTGAAGTTAAACGATAACAAAACGAAGGTGATTTGTTTTTCTGCAAAAGTGCACCTTCACAATGCAAAATTCATGTGGACGGCAGCATGGAAAAAATTAGATCTGGTTGGATTGTATAAATATCTAGGGGTGGTCCTGAACCCTAAATTAAAATACAAAGAACACCTAGTCCACAGACGGGCCCAGGTGAACAAACTGCGATTTGCACTCAACACACTACGAACAAAGCTGGGGTGCCCATCCCACGCCCACCTTTTACAAGTAATCGCAGTCAAGGGTCTTCCCACATTCACTTACAACTCAGAACTAAAGGGAAAGGACACTACCATACTGAATCAACAGCAATCTACTGTGTTTAAATGTATTTTCTGTCTCCCGCGATTCACTTCTCAGGCACAGGTGTGATTGGAATTCAGCTTATTCCACCAATCTCCATTTAGGGCGGCCGCACTCATTAAACTGTGCTGGAGACTGAGAGCATCACAGCCAGACTCACTGGCCGCCCTATTCTGGACAGAAATAAAGAACTAGCCTTAAACTGAGAACGACTTGCCAAAGGTGCTCCAAAAGGCGCTAACCTCTCTCAATTTGAACGAAGCATGGGACCTTAACAGCAGCTTCTCCGCCTTTAAGAAAATTGGCAACAAAGCATCCAGATTACAAGCCTAGTCACTCAAAAAAGCTGATATGGCGCGGAAAAAAAACGGATGGATGGTCTTGCAATCATATGAGAGCTGGGGTCCACGACCCTACCTCACAAGTCACATATCCCCATCAATACAGCATTCTCTCATTTTCTGTTTGGGAGCTTTTACATCTAAAGACTAGGTTCCACTTTGGAAACAAACCTGGTCGAACCCCTATTGCCGGTTATGCGGCATCTCTCGAAGAATCCGTATTCCATCTCCTGTACATCTGCCCCGCGGTCAGACCCATGAGACTGTAACTATTACTACAAGCCCTTCGGTCTCTTCAGATAAGATCCTGTCAATCAGCTGTGATGACACTTTTGAATAGCTAGTCGCTTCAGCATGCCTTCAGGGCAACAAAGTTTCTTCAACTGGTCAACAAACAGCTACAAATACAGCAGGAGGAGAGCGAGAGGACTTCGAGAGGCAGTGTGGTGCACGGAACGAAAACTAAAACCACAATCATACTGAAATTCAGCCAAGAAATAACAGCACTTTAGTAACAATTGGGAATTAACTGTATCATTGGAGTTTCACAAAAGTGCACAATGTTCTATCAGACTAGGGGCCACATCCGATGCAGAGTTGTTGGGGAGTCTAACCCAGCCGTAGGAAACGCACAGTTCGTGCAAGGCCGCCAGCAAGGGCACCGTGGCAAGTCGAGTTACCATGCGATTCCACTCTATGCGAAACTTATTAAATCTTGCGAGACAGCGCCACTCATACCGCACTATAACCCACTTTTATAAACTGAAGTGTCTCGCCACATTATTCGTTCTTGCCATAGCACCCCAATGGTGATCCAAGTAGTCCCTTGTTTTTTAGTTGACTGAAAACTCTAGCATGGCCAATTTTAATCTTATCACTCCTCAAATTTTAACTTCTAGCCTTTCGTGCATGGTTTTTTACTTGCAATGCGACTTGAAATACCTGTTGGCACGCAGATGTTTTATGTAATTGTAAAGGTTTTAATTAACCAAACAATAAAGATATTAATGAATACATATGATATAACCAAAACAGTAACTAAGTAAGACACAGCAAAATATTTATTAGTAAAATGACACCAAAACGACAGATATCTAATGTAGGGAACCGGAGATATGAATTTTTAAGGCTCAAATATAAAACTGTGCTTTCTAGCACCAAAATGTGAAAAGTGCCAACTGTGGCTATCTGGTCGCACTTGACCGGGACCAAGTGAAAGTTTTAGGTTGACTGCAATCGAGCAATGGTCGCATATGTTGGGTGGCTGGTCAAAATTTTACCTTCGCATTAGTCACTTTTTGGTGTTTTTTCCCTCGACATCGAGCAACCATCCTCGGCAAGCCGGGTTGCAGTTCTACGATAGGGGCCTGCTTCAGCCTGATGCCTCTGTGACTCCTGGAGGTCTTTGTCTTCATCGCCGACGGCGAAGAGATTTGGAGCTTTCAGCAGGGTAAGCTTGGATTTTAGACCGAGTCGCAGTTCAAAGTCACCGGATTGACTCTCCTCGTCGGAGGTCGATCAACTCATGAAGCTTTCGGACAAAAGTTGTTCAAATATTTCCAAACTTCTGGATCATCTTCCAGAATGATTCCTTTGGTTCTCAGAGGGTCTCCAACACTAGCCAAGGGTCCAGAAGCTCCGAATTGCCTCTTGGGGGTTTGGGACTACAATTCCCACAATGCATCTGGTTAAATCAGTTAAAGTCCAGGTGAAGCTGGTCAGCTGGGCTTGTCTTGGTGGAGTTGATGCTGATGACTTCTTGAAGCTCTTTTCTACCTGTTGCTTTCAGGGTGCTCACTCAATCCTTTTTTGAAGCAAAGCAAAGTCTTCTTTTGTGAAGCACAGAGTGTGCAGCAGGTCCAGTCCTTCAGAGTGCAGTCCTCTCTTGCTGCAGACCAGGGGTTCAACAGGGCAGTCCATCTTCTCTTGATGTTTCCAGGCAGGGATCTGAGTTGCTGAGCGGCTCTCCCATATTTATTTCTGGGCTGGCAAGAGGGAGGGGCACCCCTGACCAATGGGGTTCAAGGTGCTACCTTCTGTGATGACAACTTCCTTAGAAGTGTGGCCTATTTGTTGTTCAAGAAAGCACTTCTCAACAAAAATTTCAATTGAGAAAATCTCTCCTGGAGGTTCTGGCTAACCCAACCCACAGGTGTGGCTAATTTTCCCCTACACTCCCCTTCCAGCCCTCTTGTAATTCAATTATAGGGGCTCCCATCTGACTGGGGTGCAGGAAGTGAGGGTGGGCCTGGTTCCTGTCCTGTCTTTCTCCTTTTGGAGGCCAGTTTGGCTACCCGGCCCCCTTCCTATCCTGGCATTTGCAGCAGCAGATCTCCTCCCACCAGATGGTCTCTTTGTCTTAGCCCAGGCCACTTCACACCTCATCAAGGAAGCTTGGCTCAGCCTGTCAAAGGCTGGTCAATCAGAAGAGGCTGATACAGGGCTGAACCTATGTAACTTAGGAAAGCAGTTCTATAACATCTTTCCTGTAATAGGTATTATAAATCCAACCTTGGTATGTTGCTGGATTTATCGTAACTATTATACTTTGAATTAGATTTGTGAGTCACTCCTGTGAAAAGATAGGCTTTATTAATATTTAATAAAGCTTTCTCATGTTAGCCTATGGAGCTAGCAATCTTCAATGGGGAAAAGCAAAATTGGCAGTCTTCCCCTCACTAGGACAGATAAAACACTTTTTATAATGTCCCTACTTATTATCACAATGTACCCTACCCTTGGGGCACCTAGGGCAGACCTGAGGGGTGACTTATATGTAAAAATAAGATAGTTTAAGACTTTAGAAGTACTTTTAATTCCAAAGTCTAATTTGGACATAGTTTTATTTTAAAAGCAGCCTGCAAAGAAGGCTTGCCTTTAAAATGACAGTAGACACCACAGCAGTGCACATGTAAGTACATTAAATCCTCTGAGGTCTCTAAACATACATGCCCTACCATATACTAGGGACTTACATGTAGTATGTCAGAATCAATTGTAATGACACCTAATTGCCAGACACCTTTTAAACAGAGCAGTGGCTCTGGACCTGGTATGTAGGGCCCAGGGCGCAATCAGAGTCAGTAACCACCTGTATCAGTCCAAAAATGGGGTGATCAGGGCAAAAAGAATGATCTCACATATGCCATGCACAATATTATAATATCTTTTTCAATATTTGAAGTGAAATAATAAAAATGTATCTCTGTGAACTTACAGCACGTAGTTTGTCAAATGCAGCAGTGCTATACTTCAAAACACCCTGCATGTCGTTTCCAAATATAATTGTGAGAGCGGTACTTCAAAATATGTTGTGTGCACTTTCGGAGTCAATTATGGCATCTGTATGTAAAATATACGCACTATTTCCAAAGGTAATTGTGGAAGTCTCCACTTGCCCGTATGCAATGCACCAATTTCAAAATGGTACCATGCAAAGTGTACAATGCGTGACCCCAAGTCACGTTTATGTTGAACATAATACGCGCACTTCAGTGGTGCGCTTTAACCCACACACCTGGAATCTGTGAGCGTGGCTCCTGGAATATATGAGAATGACTCGCACGAAGTCCATTGAGCATTCAAACAGGTAGAAATAACAATTTTTATGAAATAAATGGACTCTGGCAGCGATAATGAAAATCACGCTTAAGAATAATACTAATGCTTTAAATCTTGCAAACTAAGGACAATACTTGCTGTGTTTGTATCCAGTTTCCATATAATGCTGTTCCAATTTAAGCAGTTAAACAGCTGATCAAAGATCTTGGTGGACCTTCAAGATCCAATTGACCTTATCGCCAAATCTGTTGTAAAGACGCTTCAAACAGACTTATTTGATGTATAATAAAGTTGCATTTATTCTTTAAGATAAATCCAATAAGGCCCACAAGCAAGCCACACAGACAAATAAAGGCAGTGTCTTTGATGAATGCCCAACAGCTTCTGTTGCCTACATTCCATTGCTGTGCTATATATATGTCTCCATAACATTCTACATTCTTAGAAACTCATATACATGTATAAAAGGACAACTATACTAGTAAATACAACACAAGTATGGTATATGCAGACATTTCTCAGTCTAATACATGTATCTCTGTCCTTGTTTTGTTTCCCTGAAACTGTAGATGAGCTGCAAATTTGCCTCTGAACTTGCATGGGTCAGCTGCTGCCCATGTTAATATCTGAATATGGGACATTTCTAGCTTTGGCCTGTGTGGCATATTCAGGAACTCTATTCCGCTGTATTGACTGGCACACCGCTGTCCACCGCAAATCTTATTTCTTGACTTCCCACTATGAGGCTAATCACTGTAGTTACTTCAGTCCTTTCGTCGACAGCATGAATAAGTAGTTAGGACGCTCTGAGCCGCTTCTTCCAATTTAACTCTCTTCAATAGACCTTTTTAGTAGCCTGAGAGGAAGAGGGGTTAACGACAACTTAAATCTTGAAGTACACTGTGATCATTAGGACCACAGAATGAAAGTCAGAATTAGTAACTTGAAGTTAAAAGGTTTATTACACACTCAATGCCAAACTAATATAAATCAATCTCATGAACATACTGTAAAAGTAAAGTATTATCAAAGGGAGACCAAAACATCTAACAGTATTGGTCCTCAACAACAAAGAACATATTGAAATCTCAGTCACCGTAATACAAAATATAAGGGAAAGAACTTGGTGGCTGGACAAATAATTCAGAATCTTCTCCCCGTTACATGGAAAAGATTTGCAGCATCTATTAACCCTACACAAACCTATGAATAGGGGAAACCGTATTGGAGCCAAGTAGCAAGAAAGGGGTCAGCATCAGAACCTCTGTAGAACGAGCTCCCAATCAACATCAGACGCTCCCCTACCCTGCACACCTTCAGGAAGAGCCTCAAGACCTAGCTCTTTTGCTGATCCGGAGCTGCACCCCCCCCCCCCCCAGCACCTTGAGACCCTCACGGGTGAGTAGAGCAGAGCGCTCTAAAAAAAAACCCTGATTGATTGATTGATTGAATTAAGAGTCCTGTATAGCACGAAGCCACACAATTAGAGATGTAAAGTAAGGTCTGTACCTCTCCAAGTCTAAAGGGAATCTAACTAAATCCAAGGTGGGTTCACTAAATAAAATGCGCAAAGAACATTCGAGAAAACATGACCTCATCCACATCATAATATGTTTTCCAGTTCCCAGGAAAGAACTTGGGGCCAGATGTACGACCATTTTTGCATGCGCAAACGGGTTTGTCCCAGGGACCACTACCTGCCCTTAAAAAATGAAACGAAAACGTTTCATTTTTTTCTTTTTTAAATGCATCCCGTTTTTCTTTAAGGAAAAAGGGCTGCGTTTAAAAAAAAAAACTGCTTTATTTAAAAGCAGTCCCAGACATAGTGGTCTGCTGAGCCCAGCAGGCCACCATACCTGGGAGGGCCTGCCATTCCCAATGGGTCGCAAATTGCGAGAGGCTCATTAATATTCATGAGCCTCTCTATTTGCGACCCCATTGGGAATCGCTAACAGTGTGAAAAACACTGTTGCACATTGGAAATAGCGCCTCGCAAATTGCGAGTCGCAAAAAACTCGCAATTTGCGAGGTGCTATTTCCACGGTCGTACATCTGGCCCTTGGCGCCTTGAATGCTACTCCCATATTCCAGTCTCCTTTGTTCTTTCAATTAAAATCACTTGACCTTGCCAACTCTTCCTCGCCTCACTATCTCTGAAATACAATATGCTTTTCACTAACTAGCGAAAGCCTTTGGTATGCACCTGCAAAGGAGAAAAACATGTAGAAAACAGCTTTCATGTTAATATTAACTGTCTCAACTGCAAGCTTAAGGCCCACAATCACGCTAACTTAACATTTCTGTTTAAAACATATTAGTCCTACAGCTTACATATAATTCAATAAATTAAAACTTTGATAATGAATGAATAAAGCTATATTGTGCTGTACTCTTATATGTGGCACAACAACTAATACATGTCAATTTTAAGAAAATCGGACAACTGGTCACAATTTATAAAGAAGCATTAAACACACATATGCTGAAAGCCCGAAACCGGTCCTAGGATGCTTGATTCCAGTCCAGGGAGGACCTTGCCTGGCAGTTCCCAATGGGCGCAGGGTCAAGACTGATTTGCATATGGTTGGGTCCAAACTGGAATGACATGGTGAGCAAAAAAACGATGGATTTAGGCCCAGATCTCTGTACTGGGGTGAATGTATGACATTGTTCTGCATTCTGTCCATCAATTGTTCTTTGTACTCTTATATGTGGCACAACAACTAATACATGTCAATTTTAAGAAAATCAGACAACTGGTCACAATTTATAAAGAAGCATTAAACACACATATGATTAATTCTTCTAGTCACTGGTAAATGCACTCTATTAAATGCATTTTAGCACACCACCTTACAATCTAAGCCTATAGAAGATTAATATAAGGAATCCAGAGGTCTCTGAAAAGTAAAAACATTAATATGCACACATATTTATCAAAACACACAAGGGATGCACTTTCTATACCTTTGGTGCACCACATCCCATATTATTGAGCCGCATAAGTCCTTTTTTAAAAACAATTTAAATGCTGTTTATTGATTTTCATTCTTATTAACACCAATCCTTTAAAGTATAAATTAAGCATATTTTCTTACTTTCGGTTACAGAGAGGGCAATGATAGAAGAAAGGTTACAGACATAATTATGTGTAACAGTATCCCAGTGTTCCGATGCTAGTGTCGCTCCGGGATCTAGCAGTTCCATAAGTTAGCCATTTACATCAATAAACATGACTGACAACTGTTCCATAATATAACGAATATGTTTGATGTCTACTGATTTTGGGCGCTTCTCTGTTCGCACCTTGGGGTGGATGCTTGCTAATTATCATGGAGTCTGGGGCGAATCCTCTGTCTGTGCAATATGAAATATGTCAGTGCAGGGTCACATCTAGTGTTGTTGTCCGGGGGACTAATGCAGTTTGATAACATCTGTGAGTATTATCAAGGCTTGGGTGTGATGATGGGGGGGATTGGTGAGGGGTCTGTTCCACCCTAGATAATGGCAGGATCTTAGTGATGCTTAATATCCATCGATGACAGTACAGCTCCGGCCCTATTGTCGGATGAGATTTGCAACATTCAGTTTTGACTCCTCTAAGGCTAGTTATTTGTGCCAGTCTGTAGGGGCTGTTGAGGTGGGCAGATGTGCAGCGTTAGCTTGACTTAACTCATGTTCCACCACTTGTGGCCTACGAAGATCAGTGATCCACCCATGTATACTAGGAGCCGTTGTCGATTTCCAGGCCATGGCTAATTTGCGCTTGACAAGGCCGAGTGCCAAGTCAAGACATTTTTTAATATTCTTGCGTCATGCGTTGCGTTTTGTTATGCTTAGTATAAAATGCAGTCCTTGGGATGTGACTACTGTGTCTGTTGCTTCAGATAATGCTTCAGTCACATAGCTCCAGAATGCCATTATTTGGGGGCATGTCCACACCATATGAGTGAATGTGGCTTCCAGGTTCTGACATCTGGGACAGATGTCAATAGCTGTCCCATACATTTGCATCAGCCTATCTGAGTCAGCTGTCGCGTAAATGTTGCGTACATTAAGAAAGTACCGGGGGATTCTCCATAATCGTCCATCAGTGCATCAAAGTCGAATAGACTTGAATCTACAAATAAATCGCCCTAGGGGGTTAAGCCAGTAGCAGTCCAATCTGCCATTTCTGGGCATTTAAGACAAATATACGATCTTATCTTAGGGCATATGGTGGGGATTTGTGTCTCTTCAGCACATATTTCGACCAGCATCCTTCCCAGTATTTTGTAATCTGAATTTAAGAGAGATAATGGGTGATACAAACTCATCTGTAGTGGGTCCCTGGCCAGGTTTGAGCAGCAGCCATAGTCCGTGCAGGTAACAGTGGTAGGGTGGTGAGGCCGCGTTGGGGGGGATTTCGAGGGACGATGCAGAGGGAAAATTAAATAAATAATTTCCCCTCTGCATCGTCCCTCAAAATCACCCCCAACGCCGCCCCACCGCTGATGCCTGCACGGACCGCGGCTGTTGAACAGTACCACTAACACTGCCTCGTGAAGGGAGGGCGGTAGTACACCGCAGTCGAATGCCTCTGTAAAGCGTGGGGTCAGTTATGTGCTAAATGTCGAATAAAGTTCTAAGGACCATCCATCTGTCCCCGGAGTCTTGCCTCTCTCCAAGTGCTGGATGGCCTCGGTAATTTCAGGGTTTGAGTTATGTAATTTTTCAGTAGCCACGCGAGTGTCTTACCCGCATTGTCCCTCTCAGCATGCTAGGTATTATTTATAATCTAGGGCACACAGTCGGTCCAGTGTTGTTTTATTAAATAGCTTGGCTTGAGCCAATGAAGGTATGATGTGTGGATCAGTGGGGGAAAGAATGTTGCCGCATTGGATTTCAGTTTCGAAACCTTGCAGCTCATTAGTAAGGGTCATGCGGGATCCATATACTATTTTTATTGTGTGCCCGTGCAAAACCACTTTGAATGCGTCCCATTCTATTCTGGCATGAGATGCCGTGCCTTCGTTGGTTTGAAAGTATGTTGTAATGGATTGTAGGAGGGAAGCGCGCAGAGGTGTCTCTTTGAGCGCTTCTATGGGGGGACGCCATGTTGGGATGCTAGTTCTGGTCTTGCCCCAAGTTAGCTGTAGCTGTAGGGGGCTGTGGTCTGATAATGTGCGAGTGAGGTATTCCGTATGAGCCTGGGCAGGGCTTCAGTAGAGCAGTATATTGCATCTATTCTGCTCTGTAAGTCGTGAAGGCCTGAATAGTGGGAGTACACCATTCCAATGGGGTATTTGCCCCGCCACACATCCTGCAAATGCATATTGATAGACCATGTCTGCATTTGCTGTACCGGGGTGATGGACTGTGCACCTGGGAGTGGAGGACGCAACCGATCCAGGTCAAGGTCATATGTGCAGTTGAAGTCCCCTCTCCAGTATGCAGGTGCCGATGGGTCATGGAACAACGCCGGGGTCATTGTGTGTAAGAATGCAGATTGTCCCGAGTTCGGTGCATATAGTGATATTAGTGCTTTAAGCGAGCTATCCAGCAGTCCCTCTCGTATCGCATAACGACCATTCGGGTCAATGCGTGTATGAAGCAACTGCAGCACCACATAAGTACTTAAGGCCAAAAGCAAATATATATATATGTAACCTGGCCAAATATAAAGAGATGGAGCCAAAACTATGCTACTCCAATCCCTTCCTCTGATGGTGATCAAGCCACCACAGATTGCATTCAGATCATTATCAGATTAGACCAATCAAAACCTAGTGGTCTTGAGCATCTTTCATCTAGACTCTTCCAGATGCTTCATGTCATCATAATATCTGCTCTGACCTTCTTCTAACTTTACATCTGCTCTCTTTCTTTTCACTCCCTGTCTCACTTGTACATGTTGATATCCCTTAAAGATCAAATATAGGAATATTGCACAAAGGGCAATTATAAAAAGGGGCTTCAAAATGACATCCAAAATTCCATTTCTCAAGCTTCCAAACCATCTGCCTATTTAAGCAAACCCATTTTCAATAGCTTCCCAAGCACCTGTCACTTCCAACTCTCTCAAATCTTTCATCAACCCAGATAGATTTCTCCAGGCACTTACTCTCACCTGGAATATAAGTACAGCATTGCTGAACTTTCAACATCCAGCAGACTCTGCTCTCGAGCAAAAGGTCTAAAGCAAGTTGGTTCTGCCCGGATCATAGACATTATCACAATCATCTCAGTATTTACGAGTAACAAAGAATTTGTGGTACTAGTAGCCAATTTGTCCACTATGGTAGACAGCTTTCTAATTTTCAGGTCATTCAAAATCACCCCTATAGACAGGATTACAGCACCAAAAATATCTCCGACTACTTCTACAGCACTAACACCCCATTTGGCTCTGGATTTCTTTTCCCATAATGGATCATTAAAATGTTCCACATGATAAATCTTCGGGAAAACCATGGCAGGATAAAAGGTACCATGCCATCTATGTGGCAATTTAAAATATGCATTTTATCCACATATAAAATAAACTCCAGGAATCACAGGATCCTTTCCCTCCAAGAAATGAGAATTTTTCCCTCTCACTTCAAAAGTGTGCTCATATTCACTCTCCCCTAGAAACAATTAATCTATGTAACTCTGATCAACATGTATACACAACTTTCCCTTATGTTGCCAATCTAAAACTAAAGCAGGTACATTTCCTTTTACCTGATGCTCAATTTCCTCACTACTCCACTTATGATTTTTAAGATTCTAATCCGTTTTCATTTCAGATTTTATGTATTTCCATCTATCCTCCACCAAATCCAAAAATGTCTTTTCCACATCTGACATCAAGCAAATCAAATTGTGTCTGTGTGCATATGCAGTGTCCAGCAACTTAAGAGATACAAATATATATTCCTGCAATCTCTGCACCTTTAAAATAAGGGTTCTTATTCAAATGTTTAATAAGAGGGACTTGTGGAAGAACTACGTCATAGTTCAAAAAATAATTTTGAAAACTACCTTCTCCATAAAATATACTTAACAGGAGACTACAAGAAATACCATATGTCAGAGGAGATGGTGATACGTAATTCCCTCCGACACCAAAGCAGATAACTGAGTTCAAACATAACAGCTCCTAGCATTCATCATGTCTACAAACTCATAAAGGAATCTAAAATAGCATTCGAGCTATAATCACCTCTCGATACATCTGTATGTAATTTCTTAACCCCCCACAACTGCATGTACCTATCTGAATATAATCCTATAAGCACTATAATTAATGCTACAACTAAAGCCATTAGTATGCCTCCTATAATGTATCTATGCCTGCTAGTCTGAGGATCGCTTCCATTACTTCATTGGACTCTAAGTCTTGGGTGGAATGCAGCAGCTACAGAGGTTCGTCTGTCAGTTTCCACCTGTGCAAACAGAAAAACCAAGTTCGAATGGTTGTGCAATGAAATTATGTACAGTCTTTACAAGTCTTTTTTTCACCCTACAAATCTATGAAATGTCTTTGAAAATAAACAGTTCTAGCTCATTCACTACTAGTTCCAATATGAAATGCTTCTGTCCATCAACTACCACTGGAAACGTATTGTATTGCTTCGCCCTCCCAAATTATAGAAAATACCGCACCCCCACACGGAGGCACACACAAGGCAAAGCAATAAAAACACCTGGAAAGTGATCTCACTTTCATAAAATGAGGCACATCAAAAGACAGTTTTTAGAATAAAGCATGGGGTTTTATTTGTGCAACACTCTCTAACAGAAAGGTAAAATGAACAACATTCAAATGTATATGTATATACGTGTGCAAACAATAATAACACACTTATAAATAAGCAAATGCAACTGTTAAATGCAGGGAATAAAATACATGGAATAAAATACAAGCAGATAATAATACTAGACATCCACTGCAAGAAGTAAACACTGTTAAATGCAAATAATCAGTCACAAGGAATCAAAAGGAAAGCATGAAAAGATATAAAGATATATACACTAAATTAAATACATCAGATGATTATAACCACTGGAGACTTGAATGTGCACAGAGACACACTCACACATCACAATGCCAATAATCAAAATAAATACCTCACCGAACGAGTATCCAACATTCTTGCCAACTCGGCTGGAGGAGCCCTTGACAGCCAGACAGAAGTCTCGATCGGGACCCTTAAAGTTCTCTGCGGCAACACGTCTGTTCCACAGCAAGCTCACGTCTGGGCATCAAGATTTCCTGCCTTTAATACCTTTTACTCAACCTGAGGAGAAGTTTCTAGAAACCTCGCCACCTTTCTTCTGTTACGAAAACCAAGCTGACCATACTGGTCTGTGTCAAGACAGAAGCTGGCCAGGTCACTGTATTTTGACTCTGAGACAGAGCTGTACATTCCACACATTTCTCTAGCAAAAACAATCTCTGCTCTGAAAGGTTCCAAGCACGCATCCCACACATTATCTTAGTGAAGCTTACCAAAGTCTCCAAATGACACAAAACAACCTTGAACGTGAATAGCCTAAAAAACTTGAGTAATCTGGGGGCCTACCTGTGTGCGTAAAGCTCAAGCTAGACAGAGTCAGAATTCAAGAAGGCATGAGGGCATGTCAAAGCCAATAGTAAGAACTTCATAAAACCTCCCAATGTACAACAGAATGCACATTTGAGCACCACTATAGCACTACACACTTCATATCCCAATGTACAACATAATGCACATTTGAGCACCACTGCTTATAACACTACACTCCGAAACCAAGAAGTACATTCCATACCTCTCTCTCTCTCATGCTTTCAAATGCACATCCCACACGTTCTGTTCATGGGAAGGCTGTTCTACTCTGTGAAAGCACTTCCACTCTAAAGCTACAAGGAGACACGATGTCGTACATTCAAGAAAATACCTAAAGTCAATTAAAACAATGGTAGTCAAAGGTCATCACTTGGTCCAAATTCATGGGAGTGCCTCTGACACTACATTTGTTTGCATCCAAAAACGGAAATTCAGCTACATCTAAGATAAGATGTCTCAAGGCACTCATTCTCAGAAACAAAGGAAGTTCAAAAGTGAGGTAAAACTGAAGATCAAGTTTCCGAAGTTTCAATTGAACGTTCACAGTGATCCTGAAATTCCCAGAATTCATTCTTCTTGTCATTTGCAAGACAGTATGTCCATTCAGGAGGTAAGTACCTTCGACAGGGATCTCGCTCACTTCAATCTCCTGAGTGTTGTCTGTTCTCCTCCTTCACTCAAGTCGGAATCCTCTATGTCCTCTGGGATATCTGGGAGATCACTTTCTACCTGGGGGACTAGCCTGCCTCTCCTAAGATTTCACTAAAGATTCCCAACTAGAGCTCTGTTCATATGGTAGGGAAATGTTGGGAGCCTATACAAGATCGCATACCTGGGGATACATGCAGGGGGGCACATGTTATGCCCCCCTGTGTGCATGCACCCCCAGTTCCTGCAGGGCATGGACCTGGCAGTCCATGCCCTGCAGGAATTTGCTTTGTCGTTCCCATATCGGTGCCTTTTTTATAGGTACCACCGTGGGACAGCCGGCACTTTGAGATCTGCATGGTGCACATTCTTTGCAGCAGGTATATTAACCCTCGGCGATGCCTTAAAACTTCCATTAGAGAAAACCCTGCGAGTCATCTTGACATATTTATTATTGCATGAAAATTTCTGGAGGCAAGGAACGTCGCAGCAGGTGCTTTTAAAACAATAATATACCTGCAAACACGGCGTTCAAACCCCCACACCTCCCAAAGTCAGCAGCCGGTACAGTGGCACTGGTCACACCACCCTAGAGCCGGCCCTGGCCCCGCGGCTGAGCCCTATTAACCAAAGAAATGCAGTAAGTCTACCAGCAACATCTTAAGGATTTGGGGGGCCTTGGGCCAAACCTATTTTGGGGGCCCCTGTTCAGAACAGGCTTGAATTTATGATTGCATTTCAGCTCTTTCATGCCCTCTTAGGCCAGGTCACTGACAGTATACAGGCGCAATTGTCCAAATTCTAAATGTGTTTACATCTAATGTTCAGTGATAGTGCTGTGTTATCAATATTGTAACACATCAGCAGTTCACTAATATTACTGCAAATAATATCTGTGATGCACTCCCATTTCTCGTATGTTTGGTCCTATTGCTATCTAAAAGAAATCTTTTTATGGATGTTGCATGAAAAATAAACATTTCTCTGCAGAATGGCTATAGTGGACTCTCACACATCACCCACCTTAAAAATAAATTGAGGGATAATGGTATTCAAAACAATTGGTTTAGTAATTATTCAAGGTCATCACAGCAGGACTATCAAGAGGCTCCACTGAAAGGCTGGGGCCCTGGGCCAGAGCCCACTTTGGCTATGCCTTAAATCGTCTCTAAAGTCTCAGCCCTGCCAAGTACCACGCATCAGGCGTTAGACTAACGTTTCAGTGTGGTGGTCCGCATCACTGCACTGAAATGCAAAGTCACGCACAATTGCGGGTCCTCAGGAGAGCTAGTAGTCATGCACTAATACGGACTGATTAATTTTCACTGACTAACTTTAACTCCTGTGCTTATTTTAACTGACTGACTTAAACTCCTGTGCGCTTATTTCAGTTTTCTACTGACTGCTCCCTCCAAGCAAAACAAAGCTGAGTCAGAATCGTAACTTTCACTAGATGCGGGTGGTGCTAGGCAGTGGATGTGCATTCACATTAGCGCGGCAAGAGGGGGCAAAGCCATAATGGCTGAAGGCTGGAGTAGATACGTCGAGGCCCTGACCAAGCGATGCAGAAGAAGTGATGGCCCACGCTGTCAAAGGCAACCTGGTGGTAAGTTCTGAGTGACTGAGGGGGAATTACGGGGAATGATACAGGATCATGTTCATGCGCGCTGGGCAAGTATGACTTGATGGCATGGTGGAGCCGCCTATCGCCGTGGAGTCAAGTGTGTGACAGACGGGTTGAATATGTGACTGCTAACCGTGCGCCTCCTTCGCCTGTTTCATACCCATCTACTAGGCCTCTTGTGGATTAGAATATTTGCTTTCTACGAGAGGGCAAGTCGGCATATAATTGAAAGAGCCGAGCCGGACATCCTGGTTGGGTGTTTGGGTTCCACATTGAGAAACATACCGGCCGTTTGTACAGTTTTCTTGAGAGGCCAAAGTTTGTCCCCGTGCGGCTGCTACTGAGCCATAGAATCAGGCTCGGGCCAGCGTTTGCCAAGGGAGTCGTTCCGGTGAAGCGGCCCATACCAATTGCTGCTCCTCGAGAGTCGCCTCGCAAAATAAGTAGTGCCTCGGTGAAGCATTTCTCTCACTGCTTCAAAATTTACTTTTAATTATTAATAGCACCAGCGTGGCGCCCCCTGGTGCCGGTCCAATTAATTTCAGCAACAGCGCGTTAAGTCAGCAGAGCCGCCGGCCTGGTCAGTGCCAGTGGTGTGTAGTTCTGTGACAGCCTGTGGCTGCAGGGCTGTATTGGTTACATCATTTTTTTAACAGTACGATCAGGTTAGATAGGTTAGTGCCCTTCCAATTTTGGGGGCCTGCTCAGGGGCGCACCTAGACCCGAAGTTCGGGGGGGGGGGCTAACGCTCCCAGCCAGTGCTGGCCTTAGCACTAGTTGCACATGGTGCAACAGTCTGTTTTGGTGCCCACTCCCCCATTTCCTCCTTCTCCATGAATTCCCTCACTACCACTCGCCAACAATGCACCTCATCTCTCTATAGCACCTTTCTGACAAACATTAATTTTTTTTTATAACGCTAGTCATAGTTACTCACACTCAGTTCTGTGATCTGCATGGTACATGTTCTTTGTAGCAGGCACATTAACCCTCTGCACTGTGTGGGTGGCAGGAGTGCCCATGTGAGTGCACGATGAGCAATGCGACAGTGTAAGAGTAGGGTAAGAGGAGTGACTGCAGGGTGAGTGAGGTGACCATATGAATTTGGGTGCAGATGTAAGTGCAGAGTGGGACGAATTAATGCATGGTTAGTGATGGGCTTGTTTGAGTGAGATTGCAGATTGAGCAGTAAGGGGGACAGGTGAGTGCAGGGTGAGTAGTGTGCTCATGTGACTGCAGGGTGAGGTACAGGGTGAACAGCGCAAGTGCATTGTGAGTGCAGAGTGATCACTGTGAGTGCAGGGTGAGCGGGAGAATGGTGCGAGTGCATGGTGATCAGTGTGAGTGAGTTGTCTGAACACATGGTGCATTCCCAGACACTTGAAGTAACTCAGCATGTTATTGATGGTGGCATAGGGTTTCAGATACAAGTTAAACTATTGCTATTATGGCGTTAATCAGGGATCGAGGGTGGAGGAAATAAATAATGTGCTGCTCCTGCAACAAACTTTCAGTCTTATGATTAGGGTTGCCAGGTCATTATTTTGATGTCCAGACAGTACAAAAATAAACAGTCACCTAAAGCCATATTTTCAGCACTTATCTGTGCATACTTCGAACAGCAAATATAAATAGAAAGCACTTTAATTGTGTTCTAGGGCTGCCTGAATGATCCATGACTGATTTAAAGGGAACGAAGACAGAAAAGTCAAATTACAAATGAATACATACTTTTTTATTTATAACCATATTTAGTGTCAAGACGTGGTCTTTGCAGGCTCTTTAAACAACGCATGGCTGGCATTTTTCTTTTGGCAACCCTACTTTATATTCCTTTTCAGGAAATGGATTCTCACACTACCGCAAAGGAATAGGCAGAGTGGGGCCCAGGGGGTACTGAAACTAAAAAAACTAAAAAAAAAGAATTAAGCCTCGGTAACCAGTTTACAAATGTGTGTAAATATGCAAATGGTCTTTAAAGACCTGTGAAAAACTCGGGCGTGCCGGAGATAAGACTTCAGACACTGCCCAGCCGAGCCCACAACATTATCTGCCCCTCTCTATTCACAAATGAAATGCAGCAAGAATTTCTGCCTTTCATTTGTTAATAGGGCACAGCTGCAGGTCAGATTGTTTGCCTTTGTAAAAGTAATCATGTTAATTGCAGCGCATGACGGACGCTGCGATTAACCTGATCACTTACAAAAAGGCACACAATCTGACCGTTTTCGCGCTGCACGCATTTTAAAAGCGACGGTGCAAAGGTCCTCAGTTGCCTGTGCGCGCTTTACATTTTAAAATGCGCGCTACAGGAAACATAGGTGCGCGCACGCCCAGGCGCGCACCTTAGAGGGAACAGTGATCATCAGTAATGTTTACCAGAGCATTTGCAGTTAGAGCTGGCAATCTCATTGTCCTCCCAATGATGATCTCATGGGACACAGTCCTGTCCTATGATCAGGTGTGCTGTTCACACTCATCAACACCAACGGCAAAGCATCAGGCCATTTCAAAGGTGTAGAAGCACACACCTTGGCAAGTCTTGATTTCAGTGTCTTATTGACCTGCTCCATCATCCCTGAAGCCTCAGGTCGGTAACTAAAATGCAGTCCCTGTTCAACCTTCAAGGCAACACACAGCATCCTCAGCACTTCGTTATTGAAGTGCGTTCCTCAGTCTTATTCCAAAGAAGTCAGAAAGCTGTGCCTTGGTATTAACTTTCTCAACAATAACTTTGCTACTATGAGACTATCATTCCTTCTTGTGGGATATGTCTCAACTCATCGTGAGAAAATGCACACAACAACCAGCACTTATCTCAACCCATCGCACAGAGGCATCTCAATGAAGTCCATCTGCATCCTGTTGAAAGGACATCCTGACCTTCCCAAATGGCTCAATGTCACTGCTGTTCTTTTCCTTACGTTATTCTGTTGACACACAACACATCTGTGGCATAATACTTCTGCCATCAATTCTAAATTTGGGTTAAACCATATTTGACCATGGCATCCCTCCCTACCCGAGTCAGACTATGGTAATGTCTAGCCATTGATGGCAACAAATTATTAAGCAACACAGGTCAACCATCTCTGAAACCCATATTTCATCCTCATCTCTTTTAACACAACCTGCATTTACCAAACTCTCCTGTTCTGCTTCTGACACCTCTTCCAGCAACCTCTTAACTTCCTCCTAAGTTTCCTCTGTTGTGAGCAAAAGGTTGTAATTGATATCATCTGTTCCTTTGTTTACATACTCTCCATTGAATGTACAAGCATTGTAAACACAGTACCTGGCGACTTCATCGGCTTATCTGTTGTGGACTGTCACATAGTAATCTACTTTGCAATGCGCAGAACATTTCACAATTGCAACTTGCGCAGGCACTTGCAAGGCCTCAAACAATTTTCTCACCTGCTCACCATTTTGTATAGGAGAACATGATGATGTCATAAATCCCCTCTGGGACCATAACTGTCTGAAATCATGCACCACACCAAAGCCATATTGACTATCTGTAAATATAGTCACCTGTAATCGGTCTGAAACTCACCATGCTCGAGTAAGAGCAATGAATTCAGCCACTTGTGCAGAGACTACTCTTAAAGCCAATCAGCTTCCACTACTCCTGAAACAGTACAGACTGCATAAGCAGCTCTCAGATTTACTTCGTGATCTCGCAAACATGAGCCTTCCACAAACAATACGTAATCAGATTCAGGTAGTGGTTCATCTTGTATATCTGGTCTCAGCTTATTGCATAGTTCAGTGACATCAAGACAATTATGCTCCACTTCACCATCATCATTGTCATTCTCAGGAATGTGGCAGCATTCAAAACAGTAGGAAAAACAGTGGGGCACTACAAGTGTTTGGACGAGAACCCTCACTCACCCTAGGGCAGAGGTCTTCAATCTGTGGGGCGCGACCCCCAGGGGTGCCCTTGAGTCCTGGGAAGGGGGTCACGCATTTCCAGGCCTCACTACTGCCTGGAATCTAAAACATGTGCTCTTCCTCTTGAAAACCGGGATGCTTCATTCCGCTCCTTGAAATGCTTCAGCTGAAGGTAATTGAGTCTCCTGTTCTGTGAAAGGAAGAGGCTGGGCAGACAGGTGAAACAATCCTTCGTTCCAGGGTGCCTGCTTGCCTGAATGAAATGCAAATGTGCGTTTTGAGTTAATCTGCAAATGTAAATGGTGCTTGGGAGTGGTTCTGGCTTTAATTGCTTTGTGATGGCAAAGATTTTTTTTTTTTTTTTTACTGGTAGTAAGAAGAGTTAACAACTGGGCTGTAAAGTGCATGTTTTTAATCGCTTAGTACCTCTGAGGAGGTGTTAAAGGGACAGTTATGCAAAAACCAAATGCATTACTTATGTTCTAGTATTACTAAAATCTACATTTTGGAAGCTCCATTATATCCTAAAACTATTTTCACAGTTTGTAGCAGTCTACCTTATAATGTGTGTAATGCAAGAATAAATTAAGGACTTACATTTTCACAGTGCTTTCTGTCACAGGCTGTGACCTCGTAGCACTAAAAATCCACAAGCCACTATTCCCCACTGCACCAACCAAATTTAATTCTGCGGCTCTCTGGTTACAAGTTTAAAATAAATGTTCCCTTTGGTCAATCTAACACATCCTGATTCATACCACATATATTACCACATTCATACCCGGAGATTAATAATCACCGTTTTTGAAATATATTAAAGCACTTATATACCAAAATTCTTTTTTTATAAAAGATATTCTTTAATCAATAAAAAACTGTACAGATTCTAAAGCCCACAGGGACAATTCATAAAATAGTTAAAATACACAAAACTCTAGACACAAAACATCCTATGTTAAGAAAACAATTTCATAAGTCCGAACATCATACATTAATCACAAAACGAAAGACATAAAAGGAGAATATACAAAGACAATACATTTTGTCATACAGTTCGTTAATTTGGAAATACTTTAGATAGCACAAAGCATGGGTCTAAGTTCACTGTCTATAATAGGTTGCTATCATGTCCAAATTTAACACCATAAAACCTAGGCGTCGACGCGTTTCAGTGGCTCATTCTCAATAGGACCACCTTCTTCAGGACAGAAATATTTTCTCCTTTATGAACAGATCTTATCTCACATATAAAGACCACCTAATTTAGAAAGATAAAAGATTCCTTAAACAAAAATATATACATATATATACACATATCATATCCAACAGCACTTCACAAATACAAAGAGGGGTTTATTACAACCTCTATAACATATTGTATAATATCCCACTTTAAAAAAAACCAAAAAGTCTTATTTAAGCTCTGCAATTTACATCTATAAGTGCTCTGATTATCACAAATCTTTTAACCACTAATAGCAGAAAGGCATTTTTGTGCACACACTTTAATGTGCCCACAATATATTGGTTTAGAAGCATTCTAATTCTGCTGCAGACTGCCATGATGTTATTCAGCTCTACAGTTAACATTTATAAGTGCTCTAATAATCACAAAAAATCATACCTCTATACCACACTACACATATCTATGTGTACGTGTAAAAAGGCACTCTCATTCAACTATAAACTTCAACTCCCCTGTGCCACTGCACACATTTATGCGCACCCGCATTTGTTCATTTAGAAACCCCATCATTCAGTTATGAACTTCAACTCACCGGTGCCGTTGCACTCCAAAGGGAGATTCTCCATATATAGAGTAAATGTAAAGTGAAGCTTTACCGGATTCTGAAACATTAAAATATATTGTTCAGAATGTTTAATTTTGGATTATGGTTGTAATTGTAGTAAAAAAAAAACCCTAGGTTATTATAGGTAGGTCCATATTTATTACCTTATCTGATTAATTCAAACATATAGATAGTAAAAACATGTAGATGGATCCAAGAGTGGTCCAGAATAATGGCTGCCTGTATGATAGAAAATAGAAAACCCCATTATTACCTTGTGATAATACCTTTTTATATATATATATATTTCTAAGAATGCGGTGTATTCCTCACCTGCAAAAGATTGTCTAAATAATCCGACAAATTTTAATAGATTTGAGAACCGGAACACATCTTGGCCTCATATATTGTATGGACAGCGAGTCTCAGATATTCCGTCTGTCTCACAGCAGAATCGCGTTTTCGTGGCTAGATGAAATTAAAGAAGGTATTATTTCCTATATCAATATCTTATATATATATATATATATAATCTAACTTTTGTCAGCCCCTCTGTTCGTTGTCCTCTAATTCCTTATGTCCTCACTAGGACACGGGCCAAAACAATATGCCCCTCTAACTAATAACGGTAACCATATGCTTTACTTCATAGTGTTATACATAAAGCAGCAAGTCTGACGTGTCTACTGCATTCTCTACCGTGCCACAAAGCTTCTAACTGTTTACGCCATTTTCCCCTAGAAAGGGCAGATTGGGGCACAGACCATGATTTCTGACTGCTCTAAAATTCCCCATTTCAGGTCAAAAACCCTGTTCGTCACACAAACAAATAGCTCGAGTTAACTGCTTCGCAAACAAATCTTCTACAGTCTATTTAGCAATTCGAGTGCGGTTCGGCAGTCCCCACCTCTTAATTCCGACGAATACCGCTACTCCTAGAGTTCTTCCTCGGCCGTAGTTTGTGAGTAAATGAACCGCTTGAAATTGCAGTCATTATTTATTCCTTCTTGTACGTCCCGTGGATGTTACGTAAATCGGCTAGTCACGTGATTGTGAAGAAACTTTATTGATACCTACATATCGTTTTTAGCAAATAGCGATCACCATCTTGGAACTGGTCATATAGAGCACTGTGAGTAGGTAAAATAGATTAGTTTTTTGTCTCTCACCCACAGTGAAAGTCACAACGACCTTGTTATTTAGGTGAAGACTTTCTATAATCAAAAGGGAGGCGATTCAGGTGTCCCTTCTTGTACGTCCTATGGATGTTACAAAAAACGGCTAGTCACATAATTGTGAAGAAACTTTATTAATACCTACACTTCGTTTTCAGTCCATAGCGGTCGCCATCTTGGAACTGGTCGTGTAAAGCACTGTGAATAGGTAAAGTAGATATATTATTTGTCTCTCACCAGCATTGTAAGTCACAACCACCTTATTGTTTAGGTGAAGACCTTCTGTCATCAAAGGGGGAGGCGGTTTAAGTATCTCCATAAATGTGGTGGAGAAAATATATAAAATAAAATAAGACATATGAACAATAAAAACGATTTCTTAACGTACTGTCACATTGCCATGTCCGGTTTGTCACCGTTTATCAGTAAACATATTCTCTCTATCGCCGTTTATCAGTAAACGTATTCTCTCTATTTTATTATTTCAGGAAATATAAAAAAAAGTAACAGTCAGAACATCTACAGAAAAATGGACTAAATCTATTGAACTATTCTCATCCAGTCTTCCTTCGTATTTAATCCATTTGATATTGTGTCGAGGGTCGAAATGTACCATTGTTCCCTGTTTTTTCTCTTTATTTCTATATTGCCTCCTCTCCTGGATGAGGTTATTTTTTCAATTATGAACCAGTTAAATTCAGTATGTTTATGTTTCATCATACTGTAATGGTCTACCAAGGGGGCATTCAGTTTCATAGTTTTTAGGGCCGAACTGTGTTCCAAAAGTCTAAGTCTTAATTCCCTACCTGTTTCGCCCACATATGCTAGCCCGCAAGGGCAGCAAAGGAGGTATACCACATTACTGCTCCTACAATTATTGAGGCTTTTTGCTGTAATAGTATATCCATTATGAGTAAAGGCTTTAGTCACAATACAGTTCTCGCATATGGAACAGTTTCCTCATTTATTATTGCCTAGTGCCATACCTCCTTGGAGCGTACTCTGCCTTATTGGTCCAATTTCCCTGTAGGTATGGACCAGATTTTTTCGTATGTTGTCATTACGCTTAAAAGCAAAGATGGGTTTCAATAATTTAACTTCCTTGCCCTCGTTCAGGATATTCCAATTAGAGTTTATTACATTTTTTAATCTGTTGCTAATGTTGGAAAATTGGCTGACAAATACTAACTTATTGTCTGTTTTATTCTTATTTTTTCTTTCATTAGGGTCGGGGTTCAACATGCTATCACGATTATAAAAGCGGGCACGTTTACATGCATTTTTAATAAGTTTCTTCGGATATCCCCTGTCCACTAACTTGCTCTTAAGCAATTCAGAGTGTTTGTAAAAATCCTCAAGAGTTGAACAGTTCCTCCTAAGTCGGAGGAACTGTCCAAAAGGAATATTATCACGTTGGGATTAAGGATGATAACTCCTATAATGGAGCAGTGTGTTTTTATCGGTAGGCTTTGAAAAGAGTTCTACTTCAAGTACACACTCAATGTTTTTAATTGTAATATCTAAAAAATGGACCGAGCTGTTACTGTAATCAGCTGTAAATTTAAGATTAGGGTCACCAAGGTTTAACCATTCTAAAAACTGTGACAGGGTGGATTCCTCCCCCTCCCAGATGAAAAAAATATCAATGAAGCGGCGCCACATCAAGATGTTTTCAAAGAAGGGCGCCGACTCATTGAAGATATAATTGTAACAGCTGCAGGTTGCACCACTTTACAAAAAAGTTCATATAGAAGTACATATACGAATGTCCGTCCAGTATTGAGATAACAAAAGAAAATCTTTATTCTTCTTTACAATGTTGACAAGTGTACAGCAAACAGCCACAACAGCCAACGCGTTTCGTTCTATGCCCAGAACTTCATCAGGGCTGTAAAACAATGTTTAAAAAAGATAAATATGTAGTTTACTTTATTATAATGCATATTACTAAGCTTATAATTCATTATATACATGTAATAAAAGCATAACATAAAAACACATATGAGAAAATTTGCCTAAACACAATATTGACAAGGCTCTCGTTTAAAACCTAAAACCTCACAGTTAAATCTGTTTATTAAAAAAGAGAATACTAACATCATTCACTTATGTTATCTTTCTGTCCTTTTACCAATGACCTAATTATCTACTCAATGCCACACACACTGATATTCCTTATTTTGACCCTCTATATGTCCATTGCATTATTGCCCACAAGTTGAGCACAGGTCATTTCAACAAAGACGAAAATTGGTACATTATAATCCCATTTCAAGACCTACCAGAGTCAACATCAAAGCATTTCAGAGAGCATTCCCCATTTTCTCTACTACCATATAACTGATGATCAGAAACCAGGTGTATATCATATGTCACTTGACAAATTATATATCAGGCCCCTTATATATTGACACAATGTTGCACCTACCAAGTATATTAAATGGTTCCAAAGAGTTGACCAAAAATTGCATACATGATCCTCTAGTGTACTCCACTGGACAATCACCGTGGACCACCAATTTTCTTTTATAAGAGCTGCAGGCAAAGACTGAATAAGTCGAGTTATGCCTGCAAAAATATTGAAAAAGAAAAATACAAATGGTAATCAAATTGCCAAGGCCAGTGGGACATTATTAGTCCAAGACCTCTAACATTTCTTAAAACAGAGTAAATGGATAGCAATAGCCTCCGTTAGGCCGTCATTGCTACGTATTAATATCATTTGATCATATTCCACCGGCCTGCATCGAACGCATCATAACTTGAAAGCAACAACATTTAGTCATATTGCTGCAATCTCATACAACTAACTCCATATTCTCAGTCACTAAGAGTACCCAATATGAAAACCACTCGCTTACCTATTAACTGGACTGCATCCGGCCCAATTCCGGCTCGGAGGCTCTAATATAAAGAGGGCTGATGTGCCTGCAATGCAATTTATGAAGCAATGAGTAACCGACCTTATTATAATGTAGTGTTCAAAATCTTTATACGAGGGAATACAATATACGGAGATGACTTCTCAATTAAAGTGAATAATAGGATATTTTGATCTATACTGGAAAACTGTCCACACAGCAATTCCCCCTCGCCAAACAAAAAATGGCAATAACCCTTAAAAAGGACTATACAACCCCAAAGAGACGATGTGTTCTTTGCGTCAATCCGGTCAAAAAACACTCGTTTTCATAATGCCTTGGAGTTGTCCATAAAAACCGTTCCTATTCACCCCCCAGTGTATTTCCAAAAAGAAAGACCATTGCGCCACACCTTTTTTGACAACAGGGGAGCGAGAAGCTTATCAAAAACGGGTCTAAGTTTAACGAAAAAAATCCCTTCGATCCCAGCATGTTATAAGAACTAAAACAATTGTCCCCCCCTGTTTAATAAAGGGGGAAAAAGAATTCGTCTAAGATGGATTTGAGCTTACCAGAAAAGTCCAGCCCTGCACGACGTAACTGACAGGTAGTTCGTTAAGAGTGCGAAAGAAAACCCGACTTAAATTGTCCTATTTAAGCACCCATTTGCGTCAGAAAACGTTAACCGCCAGTATCACCTGTCTCATTATCACAAACAGGGTCCAGCAACAAAGTGTCTTTGTCCCCTTCTTATTTCAAGAAAGCGGGATCTTAAGATTAACCAACAACAAATAGCGAACAAGCCTCTGCTCACATCGCGCCACCAGAACGCAAGGCACACAGAATCCTCCATTTGCAAACGCCCACTAGCCGTTTGAAAAATATAGTAATCACACCCCGAAATTCCAGTATGTTTCACGATATCCCCTTACTGTATTGTATTCACGTATTTGATCGTTATGATTGCCATATGTTCAATCACCGTTAGCAACCCCTAATTACCTAAATCTTACATGGGGAGTTCAAAGATAAGATGTAGCTCCACCAACAAAAGCGGAACACAGTCAACTCACAACCCCAGTTCGAATCCCCTCCAGGGAGACAAAAACAATAACAATTCTATTCCACCCAATCAATTTCATTATCTCGTTTATGAGGAATATGTTGCCATTGTATATATTTTATATCCAAATACCATGTATACATATTAGTCCCCATATCTTACCCGGGAAATCCAATATAGAGACGTAGCTCGAATAACAAGGGCGGAAATTTAAAAAATAAGATGTAACTCAACCAGCAAAAGTGGAACACAATCAGCTCCCCAACCCAGGCTCGAATCCCCTCCCGGGAAACAAGGCAAAAGCAACTCGATTCCACCCAGTCTACTATCATATTTCGTTTTGTTAAAGAGTATAACGCCATTGTATATATTTTATGTCCAAATACCACTTACACATATTAGTCCCTAAATCTTGCATGGGAAATCTAATGATGAGACGTAGCTCAAATAGCAAAGGCGGAACACCACCCCCTTCACCACTGGAGTTCGATTCCCACCACAGAAATTAAAGCGGTAGTAACCAAATTGCACCCAGTCTCTCTCCTAAGTCAACTTTTTAGAACTAGGTTAACATTGTGTATACTTTTAACCAATTGGAGCCTTGGCAAGATATGTACAGGCATATTACAACCACATTGCATTGAATTTAACAGCCAATATATTCAATCTCTTTGTTTCACAGTTAGTCCGGGCAAATTGGCCACATCCCATTCTTGGATTATATACATATCTAATGCATTTATCATCCCAAATAATATTTTGGCCAAAATCAAAGTATACACATTCACCAATATTGCTTCAGTATTGGTAACAATATATATAATCACTTCCCTCCACATCTGGATGGAAAAAAGGATAGCCACATTGACTTTCAAGGACATAATTCTCAAGAGATATTTCCAATGACAATCTTATTCCCTCTGTAATCACAGAAAATAATGTAACTCCTCATCGGTGTTATGTCCCCTCTTGGTACATCGTAACCGGCATATCCAGCCCGCCTCATTTTGCCGAAGGGACCGCTCCCTGTCCCCCCCCCCTCGATCTCAAGGGGATATGATCTATGCCATGGAACCAGATTTCTGGTCTACCTCCATGGCACTCCCGCATATGTGCAGTCATTGGATACCTACTGTCCTGATGCCGGATTGCCCTTATGTGTTCCTGAATTCTAGTTTTAAGTGCCCGAGTTGTGCTACCTACATAGATAATATTACAATGACATCCAATTATATATGTAACATGTGTAGGTTTACATGTTATGATCTGTCGCATTTTATAAACCCGAGAGGTATTATAACTGAATTCTTTCAATCTATTTTTGCCATATTGGCACACACTGCAGTCTGTACATGTGAAAAAACCATTCACTTGTGACGGCAGCCAAATCTTCCTTGTCTTTCTTGGTAACACATAGCTTGGGCACAACATATCTCTTAGTGTCCTTCCCCTTCGGTAAGTCACTTTAGGTTTTATCGAGATTTCCCCTTTTAATCCTGGCACTTCCTGTAACAGTTTCCAATGTTTATAGAGAATCTTATAGATGTCCTGACTATGTTTATTGTATTTCGTAACAAAATTAATTGAAGACCGAGTAGTTAGACCAACATTGGCAGAACCCTGAACTTGCATTGTGGATTCCCTAGTTCTCTGCATTGCTTTCTTCTCTGCATTATCCAATATCTGTTTCTTATAGCCTCTACACTCAAATCTTTTTCTAGTTGTTTTTAAATTTTCAGTAAACACATTGGTATCACTACAACTCCTGCGTACTCTCAACATTTCTCCATAGGGAATGTTGTTGATGGTTACCTTAGGGTGCGCACTTGTGGCGTGTAGTACACTATTACTCTCTGTAGGTTTTCGATACAGCTTACTTTGTAATTTATTACCTTCCACATAGAACGTAATGTCCAAGAAATCAATCTGCTCTGCGGAGTGGTTCATTGTGAGAGTCACATTATATGGATTCTTGTTAAGGAAGTCATAATATTCTTGTAACTCCCCCACTGAGCCACTCCACAGTAAAATAATATCGTCGATATACCTCCCCCAGAATATGATGTTATCAACCCAGGGGGAGGCATATCTTCCCCATGCATGTTCTCTTTCCCACCAACCCATAAACAGTCCTGCGTACGATGGCGCATTGAAGATATGCCTGTCCTCAAATTTACCAACGTAAAGGCATGCTAAACTGGGAGCACAGGTAGCCCCCATGCTAGTCCCTTTACATAAAAGGAGAATATACAAAGACAATACATTTTGTCATACAGTTCGTTAATTTGGAAATACTTTAGACCCTCGACATAGAGGCGTTATACACAAACATCCCCCAGGATGACACAATTAAGGTTATCCATGAGAGTTTAAGAGAAGATGACCTCAGAGGTGCTAGTAAGGAGTTCATTATAGAATGCATAACTTTAGTTCTTAAAAACAACATGTTTTTATTCAAAGAGGATCTGTACTTACAATGTAAAGGGACTAGCATGGGGGCTACCTGTGCTCCCAGTTTAGCATGCCTTTACGTTGGTAAATTTGAGGACAGGCATATCTTCAATGAGGCGGCGCCCTTCTTTGAAAACATCTTGATGTGGCGCCGCTTCATTGATGATATTTTTTTCATCTGGGAGAGGGAGGAATCCACCCTGTCACAGTTTTTAGAATGGTTAAACCTTGGTGACCCTAATCTTAAATTTACAGCTGATTACAGTAACAGCTCGGTCCATCTTTTAGATATTACAATTAAAAACATTGAGTGTGTACTTGAAGTAGAACTCTTTACAAAGCCTACCGATAAAAACACACTGCTCCATTATAGGAGTTATCATCCGAAATCCCAACGTGATAATATTCCTTTTGGACAGTTCCTCCGACTTAGGAGGAACTGTTCAACTCTTGAGGATTTTTACAAACACTCTGAATTGCTTAAGAGCAAGTTAGTGGACAGGGGATATCCGAAGAAACTTATTAAAAATGCATGTAAACGTGCCCGCTTTTATAATCGTGATAGCATGTTGAACCCCGACCCTAATGAAAGAAAAAATAAGAATAAAACAGACAATAAGTTAGTATTTGTCAGCCAATTTTCCAACATTAGCAATAGATTAAAAAATTTGATAAACTCTAATTGGAATATCCTGAACAAGGGCAAGGAAGTTAAATTATTGAAACCCATCTTTGCTTTTAAGCGTAATGACAACATACGAAAAAATCTAGTCCATACCTACAGGGAAATTGGACCAATAAGGCAGAGTACGCTCCAAGGAGGTATGGCACTAGGCAATAATAAATGTGGAAACTGTTCCATATGCGAGAACTGTATTGTGACTAAAGCCTTTACTCATAATGGATATACTATTACAGCAAAAAGCCTCAATAATTGTAGGAGCAGTAATGTGGTATACCTCCTTTGCTGCCCTTGCGGGCTAGCATATGTGGGCGAAACAGGTAGGGAATTAAGACTTAGGGGTCGATTCCGATTCGGGCCGGAAAAAGCACCGACCGACTCGGATCCGGAAAAAATACCGACCGACACGTACCAGTGGCGCCCGACACGCCAAGTACGATGCAAGCCGCGATAAATCCGACCGACACGTCAGGAAACCAAGCCGACCGACCGAGCCGCTCGGAAAATAGCAATCCGGCCGGAAAAACACGCGAATCCAACCGACCGACACGCACCCGGAACAAATCCGACCGAATCGTACCCGCCAACTCCAACCTGCAAAGTACGATGCAAGGCGCGAAAAACACGACCGAGTCGGACGGAGGACAAGCCGTACGACCGACACGCATACAAAACCGAGCCGAAGCAACACAATACACCGCGACCGACGCGTACGCAGCATACAAAACTGCACAAACACAGCGTGAACGAAACGGAAAACACCGTACGAGACCAATGCAGGGTCCGACTCGGTCACAAGAACGTTTCCAACATACACAAACAGCACAAAGGAAAAATCAACCAAAAAAAGGCCAAACAAGCAATTACCAAGCCAATAAATACTGGGGGGGTGGGGACAGAGAACAAAGACACACCAACAACTCCACCTATATAAAGGACACAAATCACTACCATGAGCCTTTGCAAATGCCATTCCACTGCCAGCACCCAAGAGAAAGCAACCACACACCCACAGCTCATCCCTCACACAAGCCACACACCAGCAGCACACCAACAAATACCTACCTCACATACACCCAGCACAACACACACCCACACACCCTCACCTGCACACCAACACACACATCACCCACTATCACCACCCATCACCATGCCCCCCAAGAAGAATCCCAAGTTCCTAGATAGTGAATTGGAAGTCATGGTAGACGAGATCCTCAGGGTGGAGCCACAGCTGTTTGGCACTCTGGTCCAACAGACCCCCATGTCGCAGAAAACCAAGATGTGGGAGAGGATCATCAACAGGGTGAACGCCCAATCACCATGTCGGCGCACAAAGACCGACATCCAGAACAGGTGGTATGACGTGCGCAGGAGGGTCCGGGAGCTGCTCAAGAAAGACTACCACCTGAGCCAATACACCGGCAGTGGCCCTCCTGCCAAGCCAGTATACCTCAGGCCCTGGGAGGAGAAGGTGCGGGCCATCCTTCCGCCAGTGAGCGTATATGGACTAGAGGACATCCCAGAGCCTGGTGAGTACACAACAAATGTACACAATAAACTGCCACAAAACACACACATCACTGTCAAGGGGAGAGTCAAACCATGCACTCATAGCAATTACACAGCAACTAGAACAGAATCATCCCAAAATGTGTATGTCAGTCAGATAAACACAACACATGCCATCAAAAAAGTCACATCCAACTGTGCCAACACATGTACAAACACAACCACAACTACAGCTAGGCAGTGGCACAAATAGAACTAACACACACATCCACACATGTAGCCACCACAACAACACCAACACACAGTGAAGACCACTCAAAGGAAGGAATTCTGTGTATGCTGGCCAAGTCAGTGTAGCCAATAGCATCATGGGAGTCGCAGTCACACATATTGCCCCCCCACAACTGTCCCATCAACACCACCCTGAACCATGCTCACATCACAGGGAGTGGAGAAGGACTCACAAGATGGCTGACACTGGCTACTGCTGTGGGGAGCACAAGGCCCTGCTGCCAACTGTGCACCAACAAACAGCAGGACACCACTGACTGACATCCTGAGAGACAACTTACACTCCCTGCAATGCAAGCACGTTCCATGGTGGGATATCTGGCTGGCTGGCTGGGTGGGAAGGGGGACTTGCAGCACTGACCATAGTCACCAGCACCTCCCCTCACACCCCCCCAACACAAACTCCACAGTACCCACCTGGTAGAATGCAATGCCCTCCATCCTAACACAAGATCCCACAAAGCACCACCACCCTGGGTTATGTTGTGTGAAGCACAGGGACACTCTTGGGACTCTTAGCCAAACAACTGCCAGGACAACACTCCCAGCCATCCTGTCAGCACAGCCAGCCCACCCCACAGGGAAGCAGAGTCAAAGGAAGGAAGCATGGGCATGCTGGGAAGGGGGTGGAGGCAATAGCATGATGGGAGTCGTAGTCACAGACATTGCTCAGCCTCACAACTGGCCCATCAACACCACCCTGAACCATGCTCACATCACAGGGAGTGGAGAAGGACTCACAAGATGGCTGACACTGGCTACTGCTGTGGGGAGCACAAGGCCCTGCTGCCAACTGTGCACCAACAAACAGCAGGACACCACTGACTGACATCCTGAGAGACAACTTACACTCCCTGCAATGCAAGCACGTTCCATGGTGGGATAACTGACTGGGTGGGTGGGTGGGTGGGAAGGAGGTCTGGCTGTCAACCAAACACAATCAATGCAGACCATGTTCACACCCCAGAGAATACATAGAAATGCCCAAATAATGCAGGACAATGTGCCACACCAATATCAACCCCTGACTGTGACGACTTAGGACAATACAATGTACAGGCCCGCACCCCGAGGCACAGTCACAACTGTCAGGTGTGTCAACCACTGATGCCTGCAGAAACATGACATACATTGTTTGTGTCTCCCAAAAACAGGTGATGATAGGGACACAGCAGCAGACGCTGAGGAGTCCCAGTCCCAGGCTCAAGAGGATGCCGAGCTCACTGGCGTCGTACAGCCTCTGTCCTCCTCGGACGATGAAGAACAACCTGGCACATCCGGTGCAAGTCAACATGCTGCACCAGCAGGACCACCAGCTGCAGCACCAGCAGGTCCACCAGCTGCACCCCCTGCACCCACCCCTCCAACGACTGTCACCACGAATACCATCCCTGCCGACATGGACAGAATAAGGAACAACACCAGCGCAGTGACCCTGGACCAACCTGGGGCCATGGACACCACCACCACCACCAACCCCCAAGGTGGACCAGGGTTATCTGTGCGTGCAACTGCACACACTGCACATGTCAGCAGGGGTGGTGGGAGGGGTGGGAGACAGAGGTCGCTGCTTGCAGACGTTGCTGGTGTGCATGAAGACCCACAACTGGTACGCATAGCTGATGCGTACCAGTCCAGCACCGGAGAGCTCAGCCAGGTAGTGGGGCTCCTCAGAGACATCAAACAGCAGCAGGCTGCCCATCATGCCCGCTTGGACTCCCACATGTCCCATGTGGAGTCACACATGTCACGTGTGGACTCCCACATGTCACGTGTGGACTCCCACATGACCCGCGTGGAGTCCAAGTGGGATGTACTACATGAGATGACGGCGGTGCACAGGGACATTTTACAATGCCTCCGCCAGATGAACAGCAACCAGTCCACACCTCCCTGTGTGCCAACAACATCTGGTACCGAACAAACTGCAACTGCCACAGGGAGGGAGGAGGACTCTGGCGGAGAGTCCCCTGCACCGCAGCAGCCTGCACTTGAGGGCCCCCCCCCAAGAAGAGGGGTCGTCCGAGGAGGGGAAAGTGAGAGGCTGATGGCCAAGCGCAACTCCCAGGAAGCCTGAACCTGTTCTGGATTTTCGCCTTTGTGCACAGACTGTTCACCCTGTTGATGGCAACACTACTCCCACACATTGCATGGGGAGTACAAGTTGGAACAATGTGTCAGACAACTGTGGCCCCGATACTGGGGATCCTGTCTACCTGGACTTTCTATTCATCTAGGAACTTGGGATTGCAAGATTCATGTACAGCACAATCCATCCTATGCACTATTATCACAGATGTATCACAATAAACACAATAATACACCATACTTGCCTCTGTCGTGATTCCAACGTGGGTGCTGTTATGGGGATGATGAACAACAAAATTACACTGTGTATGCGAACTGCAACAGCAAGGACAACACAGGCATGTGAGTACAGGCAACGTGACACATATGAGGGAGACACACCACCAGGGCTACACAACACATACACACCTAGGCCATCTGACTCATTGCCTACACTGATGTTGCCAGGGAAGACGGTGCAATGCACAGACACCACACCCATTCCCAGTTGTAGTCAAGTAGCCCACAGGTGCAGTAAGCAAATGGCAGTCAAATGTGTGACCACAGACAACGCACATCACTAAGTGAAGCACAGGTTTATTACACAGTAGCAACATGCCGTAACCACTACAGATGCAAGGTAACCCCACCTGGTAGCGGGCACACAGTCAACAACTGTAGACAGAAGGAAGTCCATGGGTGTGGCGCACATCACCTGTAGGGACACAACAGCTACCAGCCTGGATGTGCAATCACGTTGTCGGTGGACACAGTTGACCAAACGAATCTGAAAGTACCCTGTGAAGGACAGAAATGACACACAGTCAAAAGCAATGGAGTACAGGACAGAACAGCAAAACTCATGCACAATACATGTTACAAGATACCCACCCAGAACCAAGTTAGCATGTGAACACTGTTGGGGAGTACAGCCCACCTGTAAGCACACATCGCAACACACATCCAGTCAAGTAGCCCATGGACACACTCCAACAGCACCAGAGCACCACCCACACATCATGCCAACTCACATCATTGACATGACACCTCAGGATACTCACATTCAGCTAAAGAAGTTGGTGATGAGCTGTGTGCGGACATCACCATCACCATCATCATCATCATCGTCACTGGCATCGTGTTCCAGGCCAGGATCCTCCACAGGTGGCGGATGTTGGTCATCGTCATCCTGGATGAGAGGCAACTCCTTCCGCACTGCCAGGTTGTGGAGCATGCAGCAGACGATGATAATCTTGCACACTTTCGCAGGGGCATATGGGAGGGACCCTCCGGTCTTGTCCAGGCAGCGGAAGCGGCTCTTCAGGAGACCAAAGGTCCGCTCAATCACTCTCCTGGTCCGACCATGTGCCTCATTGTAGCGCATCTGGGCAGGTGTCACAGGGTTCCTGAGGGGTGTCAGCAACCACGGCATGTTGGGGTATCCCGAGTCACCTACGGACAGACAAGTGCACATCAGCTGACTTGGAAAAGTGGGCGAGAATACTACAGATCAGATCACACACAATGGCACAAAGTCAGTACACACCGACAAGCCAGGCACGCTGGTTCTGCATCTGTGCCATCAACCTGGGGATGCGACTACTCCTCATCACAAAGGCATCGTGTGCTGAACCAGGGAAACGGGCACACACGTGTGTGATGGTCATGTCTGCAAGACACACCACCAGTGCATTGACCGAGTGGTAGTGCTTGCGGTTCCTGTAGGCCTGCTCCTGGGCCTGTGGTGGTACCAAAGCCACATGTGTCCCATCAATGGAGCCAATGACATGCGGCATCCTCCCCAGGGCATAAAAGTCACTCTTCACGTCAGTGAGTCGTCGCAGTCTAGGGAAATAGATGTACCGGTTCAGGAAGAGCAACATTGCCGCCAAGAAATCGCGGAGCACACGGCTGAACATGGTCTGTGACATCCCACCAGCAGACGCCACAGTATGTTGGAAGGTACCGGTGGCAAAGAAGTGTAGGGCTGCCATCACCTTCACCTTGGGGGTCAGCGCTGTAGGATACGGCCGGCCAGGCTGCAAATGTGGGGACAACTGCACTGCCAAATCCTCAATCAGCTGCCTGGTGAAGCGGTACCGTCGGATGCTGTCCCGTTCCACCATCGTTGCCAGGTCTGGGAATGGCCGATGGACAGCAGGAGCCCTGCAGTGCAGAGGAGAAGTAAGCAAGATCGTCAGTCACCCCACATATGCGGCATTGAACACACTCAAGATCCCAACATACATCATCATGAGGCACAACTACATGAAGTGTGCAGTACCGGAACGACATGTATGGTACATACATGGCCAACATCTGTCAACACGGTCCTACAGGTGGCATCAATTTGTCCCAGGTTGGCCCATTGGATATCATGATGCTGTGTCACAGTCACCCCCCAGTGACATGTGAGGACAGATGTGCCCCAGGCACCACAGCTCAACGACAGGCACATTCCCAGGGACCCTGTAATGCCACATGGACACTGGCATCACCTGGAGTATCATGTGTACACCACAACAAAACAAACATGACCCCCACAGGTAGTGGCCACACTTGCCATGGCAGGAGAGCCATGGACGTCTGTGACACACACGCACAACATCAGAGTCCATGCACACACAACGTGGATGTGGAGACTGTCTCCCATTGTGCACATGAAATCAGAGACATTGTAAACACTACATGCACAAAGACTGTGGAGGGCCATCACTATTGTGCCACTGGGACACCCTGGCTCAAACATACCGTCCCACATGGGACTCACGGGGTATGTGACATGACATACACAAACACCACTGTGAAATGTGACCATGGCACATGCACAGATATGAACAGTTGCACATCACAGTGGTCACGTACACGTAACACCCAGGATCCTGTCCCCATTAACACGTGCACAGCCTGGGGGTGGCTGCCCACAGGTGACACCCACAGGACAAAATGTACACCAACATACACACAATAGGAAATGCAGCCTTACATGCCTTATGATAAGGTTTGGACAGGCTGTCGTGATGTAGGTGTGCCCCTCACTCCTGGGAGCTATCTGTGGCTGGCATATGTCCATCTGAGACAGGCATGCTGACATATGCCAGTCACATGTACAGTGATGCGTTGAACAGCAATGGACCGATCGGTGCCTCCGGCCGGCCCATTGCTTTCAATGTGTGCGGGTACGCGTTGTACCCCTGTGCGCGTTGTACTGCAATGGACCGATCGGTGCCTCCGGCCGGCCCATTGCTTTCAATGTGTGCGGGTACGCGTTGTACCCCTGTGCGCGTTGTACTGCAATGGACCGATCGGTGCCTCCGGCCGGCCCATTGCTTTCAATGTGTGCGGGTACGCGTTGTACCCCTGTGCGCGTTGTACCTCAATGGACCGATCGGTGCGCACCCATTGACAATGGGCTTGCCTGGCAACGGACGCGTTTTCGAATATTCGAACGAGTCGGTTGCTGGAAAATCAGTTGGTCACCCACAACAATGTTGCAAAATCATGTATGTCATGAAGTTGAAATTTTGAAGGATGCTGTGGGCGTGTTTTGGTGCTGCTATTCCATGGATTGGCCAGATTCAGAAGATGCAAACGACTTGGACCTATCACTTTGGACACAAGGGACAGTATCTGCCTCTCCAGCACATATATATTGCTGCATGTTCCCCTGAGAGCCCACTTGCCTGCACTACATGCTCCAGGACGACATCTGCCACTGCACTGCTGCTGTCTCTGCCCCTCTGGACCCTGCAATGGCACGTACTGTGGAGAGAGCCCCAGCCTTCAGCCTTGAAGAGAACCAGGCCCTGCTGGACAGCCTACTTCCACAGTACAGCAAGCTGTATGGGACACCAGGGGAGCAGGTGAGTGTTCTGTGCACTGCCTTTCTGAATGTGCATTTCGTCTGACTAGCAAGGCTGAGAGTCAGCACATCACTGGCTAGCAGGCTCACTGAGTAGTTGTCACCACCCATAGTGTGTAGTGACTTGCACTGGACAGGTATGGTGCAGTGACAGTGCTTCTGAACAGGGTTTTACTCCCCATGCTATGATACCATGTAGTGACTTCTGGAAAACTGTCCATGGGCAGCCGTGCACTGCCTGGGTACACCATGTGCCCCTGTGATTGCGACATGTATATGCAACTGTGTCATGCACGGATATGTTGCATGTGTAGTAATGGCCTTATCACTTTGTCATCCTGACAGGCTTCTGCCCATCGGAAGCATGAGATCTGGAAGGACATCGTCCGGGCTGTCCGGTCCGTGGGGGTCTACAAGCGCCGGATCCGCAACTGCCAAAAGAGGTGGCAGGACCTTCGGGGCTGGACCCGGAGGATTGCACGGGTCCAGCTGAAGCTGTCGCCTCCTCGCAGGAGGGGCGGAACACGGACCCTGACCCCCACATGCTCAGGATCCTGGCGGTGGTCTTTCCAGACCTGGATGGGCAGCTGAAGGCCAGAGAGCAGCAAGGAGGGGGTGAGTCAAAGACTGCACTGTGTACTCTGTCTAACATGTTATGTGCCCTCCTCGGGCCAGGTTGAACTGCCACAGTACAGCAGTCATGTTGTCCAGGAGCCATGTCCCTCTATTGTGCACTGCCCACTCCTCATCTGATACCCAGGTGTGGCCCTTACATGCAGGGAATTCTGTCACTTAGGACTGTGTCCTTGCAGTTTGCTTGACTCAAGGTGGGAGACAGCATCTGTTTCCCTGACTCTGTGGTGGGCATCATGGGTGGGTCCATTGCTTACACAATGCCTGTATTCTGACATGTATTCAGCGTGTTACTTTGATCTGTGGTCCAATTGCTGAGCTGATCCACCACATGTGGCTGGGGTACCTGGCACACACCCATGCTGCGGGTGGGAACAATGTTTGGGCCCCAGGAGTATGTATATGACGTGTGTCACACATACTTAGCCAGCTGCCTACAGTCCAGGGCTCATCCCTCATTCATGTGGGGCTGGACAGTCATGCCTACTCCAGGCCATACAATACACTCTGTACTCCCACTCCCGTGTATCAGAGGACACATTGTGCACAGTGATTTGACCCCTCAGGTGTCTGCCTCTGTGTCAGTGTGCTGTGGATTAGTCGCCAGGACTGCTGTGGAGTTTCTTGGTAGGGGCTCAGCATGCCACTGGAGATGTGACCATAGGAGACGATACTTGTGTGACACATAGGTGTCTGATCAGCTGCCCATGCAGACTGGGGCATGTAAATGTGAAGTTCAGGCAGCTGTTCCCCATGCACAGCAGAGTGTGAGGGGCTCAGGTTCAGAGGGTAGTGTCACAGGTCTCCCATATGTCCAATAGGTATGACCTGGACAGATGAGGGTTAAGAGGATGTGTTGTGGGGGGGATGTACATGTGCACTTGTGCAGCTCCAGGACTTGCATTCCCCATGACCTACTATTGTGACACAGTGCAGAGTGTTGTTGTCTGGCTGCAAAGTCATACATCACTGAGACAGTGATGTATGACTTTGCAGTCATGCCTCCGCCATGGCATGTGTCTACTGATTGGTGATCCTGCAGGGGAGTGACATGTGCTACATGCACACCATAGTGGCGCTGGCTATCAGGACATGGGTGCATCATGGTGTCTGTCGCTGGTATGCATCACATGCATTTCCTATTTGACTCTGGGCATCCCTTACATCCGTAAACCTGTACTGACTCAGTGGCAAGAGCTGTGATGTGTCCACACCGTGTCCTCTGCACTGTCCAACTACTGTGTACTTGGTGCATGTGTCAACACTGGGGTGTTGCAATCCAACAGACACCAGACAGATGGGTGCAAGGCCATGTGGGATGTGAGTGCCATGCTTGGCATCAGACTGACAATTGACTTCTCCTGTTCAATTAGGGCACTTTTAGCAATGTACAACTAATGATGCCAGGGCTTGCTCTGTAATGTGCTGTGCTCACAGTGGTGTGTGCGTTTGGTGCAGGTGACTGATGTCTGTCTGTTTCCCCATTGTTTGCAGATACATCCACGGCCACGGAAGGGGACAGCTCCACGGACCAGGAGGAGCCGGAGAGCCAGACTGGGTCAGCAGCCGAGGAGTGGTCGGAGGGACCCAGTGGCACGGAGGGCGAGGGGAGCCACACCGAGGAGTCCTCAGCAGCATCCACCTCAGCTGAGGACCAGAGCAACTCGGAGGATGACTCCCTTGTGGAGGCGGGTGTCAGCAGCCACCACACCCCAGCTAGTGTTGCTGTCCCCGCCACCACCAGCACCACCACCGCCCTCCCATCGGCTCCCATTCCCCAGGTCCGTGGAGGCTCCCATGTCCGGGAGCGTGTCTCCTTTGGGCCAGGCACCGCACCCCCTGCCCCTGTGTCCCCTGCTGCCCTGAGTGAGGAGTCTGTGTACCTCCTTCGCCAGCTCCATGTAGGGCAGACAGCCATGCTGAGTGTCCTCCATGCGCACACCGCGCTGTTGACTCAGCTGGTGTCGTTCATGGAGGGCATCTCATCGGGCATGTCTGACCTACAGAGGGGCAATAGGTCCATGGACTCCTCCCTGACGGCAGCAGTGTCCCTCCTCAAACGGTCCCTCACCCCTCCTGCCTCTGCTCCATCCACACTCCCCAGCACCTTACCCATCCCAGGCACACACACACTGGCACAGGCACACACCAGCACACACACATCCAGCACACTGACACACACGCCAATGACAAAACGCACACGCACGCACATTCAGGGGACTGAAGCCAGACTCACAGGGGATGGGGCCCTGGAACACACACACGCATCCACATGCACTGCGCAGTCCTCAGTTCCCTCTCCCTCCAAAGCACCCTCCCTTGCCTCACCTGCAACCCCAAAGTCACAGCAGCTCTTCCTCTGTGACCTCGGCCTCTTCCCCACCGATGAAGCTGCTCCAGCATCCCGGGGGAAGAGGAAGCCCACCCACACGGAGCAGAGTGCCCCTCGCCCCGGACACCCTCCCCCAGGCGCAGACGGACTGAGGCCCCCACCCGCAAGTCCCCCCGGAGTGCTAAGAGCAAGACCCCGCCACCACCCTGCAGCTCAGGCACAAGGTCTCCGTCCTCCATCCCTCAGGCCCCCACTGCACAGGTGCCCCCACCACACCCTGCCCCAGGTTCCCCCACCCACAGATATACCATCCCCAAGATGCTCCGGCCTTCTCCCCTGCCACTTGCTCTCCCAGCACCACACCCCCGCTGCGCTTGTCTGTGCCACTGATGTGGTGAGGGTGTCCCCCCTCTGTCCAACCCACCTTGCCTGTTCCCCATTCTCCTCCCCTGGAGGTAGGCACTGCAGTGGAGTCCACTACCGCCCTGTCTGACTTGGGCACTGCAGTGGCGGACCTGTCCACCCCATCTGCAGGGTCCACTGCAGTTGTGCCGGCACCCACGACATCTGTGTCATGCCCCCAGTTGTGCCGGCACACACCATGTCAGACACCTCCACTGCAGTTGTCAGTGGCTCTCCTGCACCCACCACCCCTTCCCTGACTCCCCCTGGTGAGCCCTGATCCTGTCCCTGCGGTGCCTGGCCTGCCCCCGGTTGCCCCTCCTAGTGGATTGTCCCTGGTATTGTGCAGGCATGCGTAGGGTGACATCTGCCAGTGTCACCCTGTTTGAACTTTGACAATGGACTGGCCATTGGCCTTTGCTCTTTTTTCAGGACTTCGTTTGGCCTCAACACATATGCTGAATAAAGCAACTTTCTTTTCTCTAGTGCTCATGCTTCAGATGTACATGTTGTTGGTGCAGCTAACCATGCCCTTGCTGCAGTGATGGTGATATCTGGTCTCATGATTATGAAGTGTTACTGTGCAGGAACCCATGTGGTCCAGGGGAATGTGTCCTATCATGTGGTGTATCCATGTCATCAATAGCAGCATCTGAGGGTGTCATGTGTTCAGTATTTGGCAATGGGTTTCCTACTTACATTGGCAATTTCATATCTGTGGCTTCCACCCCTGCACATCTGTTGTGCCTGCCATCGTTGCATTTGTCTACTTCCCTGACCGTGTTGCCATCTCCAGTGGACATGCAGGTTTGGGCATCAATGGGGAGGGACTCATCCGTGTAGTCAGTGCAACATTGCTATACAAGTGTGTTGGATCTGTGCTGATGATTCCGTTGGCACATCCATGACCAGGCTGATGTGATGGGAGCCCTCATTTGGTGCTAATTGTTGATTGTGTGACCAAGTGCTCAGCTGACATGATGGGGCCCTACTGAGGCAACATATGGCACAGCTTTCCTCACACAGGAGTGGAGTCCCCTCATGGCAGTGTGTACACGTGTGACATTGCCTGCGCCCAAGGTGTGTGTTGTATGTGCATGTCTGTGTGTTCACTTCCATTCATCTGCGCATGCTGTGATCCCTAGTGTTGTACCTGTTTGTGATGCTTGCTGACTTGAGCTATGTTCCCCCAAAGTCTTCTCCCTGTGTTCTCTGTGATGTGGGTGCATGGCACATTACTGGTCATCAGGGTGTCACCCATAGGTGTGTTTGCTGTCAGGGCAGAGTTTGTGTGCTGACGCAGATGGGTCACAGTCAGGTTTCCCTTTGGCACTTGTTGTTTTGCCCCTGTCATGTGATTTCCAGTTTGTGTTATCTTTCAGTGATTGTGACACGTTGTGTGTGTGACTGCTGGCACTCCTTAGGGTCCGGGCTGCAATGTTGGTTGTTGTCTATGTGTGTTCTTTGTGGGTGACCTTGGCTTCTTCATTGGTGTGTGACTGTGGCTGGGATCCCATTGGTCGGTGTGGTATTGCCGTCATGTCCATGTACAGAGTAGTGTGCAGTGTGTCAGACATTCAGGAGTCTTGTTGAGTGTCCATGTGTGATGTGTTTCTACACCTTGGTTCCCACCCACCACCCTGGAATAGTCATGGGTGCATGTGCAATGTCACCAGTGCATGTGTACTTCACTGCTGCACATTGTTGGAGGTCGAGGGGTGTGGTGTTGAGTGTGTGCAGATGAGAGTTGTTGCCCGGCTAGTCCCCTGCCTCCATGTTGGCCTTGGCTTACTGGCCATGCTGATTGATTTGTGCTTGTGTAGGTGTGATGGTAGTTAGTTGCTCAGGACACCTGACTGTGGTTCACAGTGTGAACGACATTTAGCTTTGTCATCACAGTGGTATTTTTCTTCAGCCCAGGGTCACCACATTGTGGGGGCCCTGGGGTGGTGCTGTGGTGTGTCTGTGACTTGCTGTGTCAGTTGTTGTTCCTACGTGCCTGTGTGACATGTGTGTTTTGTGCTCCCTCTCACCTGTCAATGCCTGCTTGCCCACATAGGGGATTTGGATCCATGAGTTAGCTTAGTGTGGCAGTGTATGCACATCTGTATGATTGGTATTCAGCTCTCCTCATGTGTTGTGTTGTTGCCTGGGGACACTGGCACCCCCACCCCTCACCTGCTGTGTATGATGACAGTGTTGGTCTGCCTGTTTGTGTTTGTGCATCTGCACCACTGCATTGGCATATCTTGGGTGTGCCATTGGCTGTATGTTGTTTGGTGTGTTTCCCCTGCTGTCCCTGGGACTCCTAGGTCATCGGTCAGCACAGTGATCATGGTTTGTGTGTCCCATTGCTGCCATGGTATGGTATCTGTTCACCTCACATCTGCTGTCTCCACAGGGTATCTGCATTTGTGTGCCCATTGGTGCAAATATGTGGTTCTGCATTCTGATGGTCACTTCTGTCATTGTGTCATTGATGACTGTTGACGGTCTCAGCCCCCATGGGTGTTGTTTGTCTGCACATGGCCAAAGGAATGTTTCATTTGCACTGCAGTATTTGGCTCCCCCAATTTATGTTGCAATGGGACACATACACTACTTTGCCACAGATGAGTTTTTGGTTCTGTGACCAGGAATGATCCATGCAGTTTGGCAGTTGCAGCTCTTTCTTTGTTAACAATTACCTTTTGGTCACTGTGATGATGAGGGTGTAGACCCCATTGCCACAATGGTCAAAATGTGCTTCAGCTATGGACCCCACACTTACCTTTTGGTCACTGTGATGATGGGGGTTTAGACCCCATTGCCACAATGGTCATGGGCTGCTTGCATTGTGGGTGCCACACACATATATGTGTGGCACATGTGCTAGGGGGTCACATTGTATGTTCAATGTCATGTTCGGTGTTGTAGGCATTTGACACAGCCTGCTCACACGCTTGTCATGGTGGTGGGGGGATGTCTTAATCTTGCATTCCCTAGGTTGTGGTGTGCTTGTTGTGTCATGCATTGTCCATCCTATGAGTGGGGGTGGTAGTAGTGGTAGGCATCCAGCCCCCTGGCTAAGGGTGGTAGTAGTGGTAGGCTTCCTGCCCCCTGGCTAAGGGTGGTAGTAGTGGTGGGCATCCTGCCCCCCTGGGTGAGGGTGGTAGTAGTGGTGGGCATCCTGCCCCCCTGGGTGAGGGTGGTAGTAGTGGTGGGCATCCTGCCCCCTGGCTAAGGGTGGTAGTAGTGGTAGGCATCCTGCCCCCTGGCTAAGGGTGGTAGTAGTGGTGGGCATCCTGCCCCCCTGGGTGAGGGTGGTAGTAGTGGTGGGCATCCTGCCCCCTGGCTAAGGGTGGTAGTAGTGGTGGGCATCCTGCCCCCCTGGGTGAGGGTGGTAGTAGTGGTGGGCATCCTGCCCCCCTGGGTGAGGGTGGTAGTAGTGGTGGGCATCCTGCCCCCTGGCTAAGGGTGGTAGTAGTGGTGGCATCCTGCCCCCCTGGGTGAGGGTGGTAGTAGTGGTGGGCATCCTGCCCCCCTGGGTGAGGGTGGTAGTAGTGGTAGGCATCCTGCCCCCTGGCTAAGGGTGGTAGTAGTGGTAGGCATCCAGCCCCCCTGGCTAAGGGTGGTAGTAGTGGTGGGCATCCTGCCCCCCCTGGGTGAGGGTGGTAGTAGTGGTGGGCATCCTGCCCCCTGGCTAAGGGTGGTAGTGGTGGTGGGCATTTGGCACCCCCTGGCTAAGGGTGGTTGTGGTGGTTGG